>JASAOL010000563.1:0-160346 GCA_030849045.1 Wallacemonas rigidus
AAGAGCTTCGCGAAGCAGAGGAGTACGGTCTCTCTCGCGCTTCACCCGTCAGTATTAGGATAGTCGGAAAATGTGCAGCTACGACAATAGCAGCAGTCAGAGAAAGTGTGCAGGAAGTGCGAACGCAGTGAACGTAAATTCAACCCACGAGTTGTGCACTTCATTCTCATTGTGTTGTTCCCTACAGTGCTTCGGCGGTCTGTTCTCTTGACCACCACCGTGCTCAGGGGTGCCCTCCGAAATATCGTTTGGGTGGGCGCTTGCGGGGTCTCGGCCTTCGCGCAGCGCACCCTCCCGGCCCGCCAGCGGCCCCCCCTCCCCTCCCCCCAAGCCGAGGCCGTGGCGCGTGGCCAAGGGGGACGGGAGGACCTGGTGGGGGTGGCCGAAGCGGAGTGGGGCGCGGGAGAGGAAAAACGACGAAACGAGGCCGCCGGGCAACAAGCGCAACGACCGCACAAAAAGGGGGCCAACAGGAAAAAGAGAACACGCAAAAGGGCCCAGATTCCCACTGAGCAGTACCAGAAACGGTCAGGGGGAAGCAACACCAAACGATAAACGAAATGGGCCTCCGAGGGCATGAGTGAGGGCAGCGTCACGTTTTGGAAAAATAGGCGAGAAAAACCAAGGCGACGGAAGACACACAGTGAGACAGCCAGTGTGCTATCCGCTGCCTGGAATAGAACAGGACAACCGACGCATCCGTACGTCATACCGTTCCCAGGCGCGTCAATGCCAGCTGCACAGTCACTGGCAGTGTGGTGGACTCGGTCAGCTCTGGGGGCGAAGAAACCGCAGCTGACCAGCACCAGGTTGCCACGGCACAAGAGCCACACTGCGGGGTCCGCAGGTACGTCCGTTAAGTGAGGCACGGAAAAGAGATCGCAACGTGACCACACTGTGTGAGCCACAAGGACAACTGTGCACGGGAGCAGAAACCGAATGACCACCAAAGCAGGAAAAAGAAAGCAGTTGTGTGAGAAGCCTCCCAACGCCGCGCACAGTGAGGGACGTCACAGGGACACGCACATCAAGCGAATAGGAACGTGAGAGTGCTGATACAGAACACAAAACACGGATGGTGAATACAATAGGGATGCCAAAGATTGCAGCACAGGTGAGTCGCAACCGTCTTTGTCACAACAGGATTACGCATGCACAGAGATACACGGATGAGCTCTTTTTTTTTTTTTTGCAGTGTGCAGTCCTTGAAGCGGGAACACGAGAAGGAAAAAAAAAAACGAATGTACGCAGGCTGCTGTGATTGTGTGGACAGTGCAAGACAGATGCGCACGGCTAGACAACCAGCGCAACGATTCTACACACACACACACACACATCAATACATCCGTATCAGCGAAATGCACGCACGTGCATTTCCTGTTGAACCAGTGCTTCTCAGCGACTTCCCGGACGCTGACTGTGTTGATCAGCGCTAGCTGCTCGTGTCTGGCTGAGTACGCGGCGGCCACGCCCACCCCTCTCTCTCTAGCACAAGTAGTACACGTGACGCTGTCATCAGCGATTAGATGATCGAAGCGCCGGCACGCGCGTTTGTCGTGACAAGAACAGTTCTGTGGAAAGGAGCGCAGCACCAAGAAGGAAAACAAAAAAGGCGCGATGGGGAAGAGGGAAGGGGAAGATGCACAGCGACTCGAAAACATGAGAAAGGTACAGGCGCTAGGACACGAGGCGTGCAGAGCGGGCCATGAGCGGTAGCGAGTTCAAGCGGCTGTGGTTGACGCAGGCTGACTCGCTTGCTCGGTGGTCGCCAACGTTGTCGGCACGGAGTTTTCTGCTTGCTGACCGCCGCTCGCCCTCCAGGGGAGAATGCTCATCTGAAAAAGTAGCGTGTCCACTGTTGAGCCAAACCACAGCGGAGGTTCCTCGCCAGCGCTCGATTCGCTCACTTGCATGTTTTGAGGGTTGTTTGTGCGTTTGTGGTTGTGATAGTCCAAAAGGGACCAAATGGAAATAAAAATAGAAGTTAAAACCCTAATCGATGACGGCGCACAGCCGAGATCATAGTCAGCCATTTTCATTCTCTTCTCTCAGTATAGCAACAGCGATCTCCACGGTGCGCTTTTCTTTTTCTCACGCGTTGCTTTCTTTTTTTCCTTTTGCCCTTGCGCCACACGTTTCATGTTCAAATCGTGCCGCGTGTTTGACTGCACGCCGACCTTGCCAGCACATGAACACACTGCGGAGAAGAGACACGATAGTGGAGAAACTATGCAACGGAAAACAAGCCATGAATCGAGCGAAGCGTACATAGTGACGCGCTCAGCGACGAGAATTGGTGAGCTGTGAAACGTGAGAAAATAACAAAAAACAAAAACAAAAAGAGGGTGCGTGAGTACAGACGACAGCGCTAGCAAAGATGATTCAGGATCCAGTAGCTTGCTATCACCGTGTTTCTTCATGGGACTATACCAGTTCATTGTTGCACCACTACTGGGTTCGCACTCTCATTTCTCTCTCCCGTTCTCGTTTTTGTCGTTCCTTCCGCGCCGCGCCGCCTCACGTTTGTGGCTCCAATGGCAACCGTGGCCCTGGGATACTTACGCCCGGTTCGTCTGAATCTGAAGATCCTTCACGTTGAGGTACAAGGAATTGCTATCGAGGATGTAACGTCCGCCGCCCGTCTCGCGAAGTGTCTTGGCGATGGTTCGTGCGGCTTCGAGACCACGGAGTTCGAGGAATGCGGGGTTCTTCTTGACAGCATTACCCACGAGCGTGGCGGATTCAGCCTCACCGCGTGCCAGCAGAATCGCCGCCTCCTTCTCCTGCTGCGCCTGCTCCACGCGGAACTTGGCGCGCTCCGCCATTTGCTGTGCGACCTGCTTCGCCTCGACAGCCGCCGTGTACTCACGGCCGAAGCTCATCTGCGTGATAGACACATCGGTAATATCAATATTGAAGCGCTTCGCGCGCTCCGCAAGCATGATCGCAATGCGGTGACTCACCTCGGGGCGCCGTGTGAGCAAGTCGGACGCATTGAACTGTGCGATCACCGCGCGAATAATCTCGTTAATGAGAGAGGGCAGCACCGTCTCCGAGTAGTTCACACCAAGCTCACGGTAGATGTGATGCAAGTTATTCACGTTTGGCTGGAAAAGAACACGCACCGCCATGTTCACCGTCTGCAGATCGCGACTGCCGCTCGCCGTTGGCACTTCGATAGCGCGGTTGCGAATGTCGAAGATGACGGGAGTCTCAATGAACGGGATCGCGAAGTTGGCACCTTCACCGAAGTTGCGGTCGAAAAGACCGGTGATACAGTTGAACTTGACCGCACGGAAACCACCCTGCACAAAGTAGATGGAGTTGTAGAGACCGTACATTCCCACAGTACCCAAGCCAACAAGGGCGGAGAGCCCGAAGATGTTGCCAAGACCTCCGTACGCGTTCAGCCTCTTGCGCGCCTCGGCAGCGACCCGGTTAAAGTCAGGCCCTGGAGGAGTCTTGGGAGGCATTGTCGAGGAAAACAAAAAAAATATATGAAGGGGATATACTTTTTATGTTGTTGAGTGTGTGTGTGTGTGTGTGCGTGCGAAAAAAGAAAAAAAGCCTTGTCGCTTGTTTATGTGGTGCGTTTGCTTTCTCTTTTTGGTGGTGTTTGCTGGGCTTGTAACCTCTCAGGGTTTTGGGGACACTGAAGTAGTTCGCAGCTTGCGTCGATTTCTGACGTGGGACATGCACACGTGGAAGGCACGATACGTACACAGATGAGTCAGGTGGTAAGATGACGATATTTTTGGGACACGTGAGTGGGGAGCGTCTTGATAAGAAGCCGACAGATAGGCAAACGCATGAGCGTGGCGCGAGAGGGCGGCGAATAATAATGAAAAGTAGGTTCACGGCGACGTGTCCGCTTGTTCATATTCAGGCGTGTTCCGATACGAGCTTCCGTTTTCGGCACTGATCGTTAGTGCCTCGAACGTCAGCGTGACACATACATGGTACGTGTGTGCTTGCGAGAGAGATGAAGAGGAATGACAGCAACAGAAAATACATCTACAGGAAAAGAAGAAAAAAAAAAAAAAAGAACACAGCAGAACATGGTGCTACGGTGTTATTGAAGCGAGGCACCAGTTCCAGATGAAGAGGGAGGGGCTTGTGGTTGCAACGCACCAAGCCCCAGGTCATAGCCGAGGTCCACAAAGCGGTGCCGCCCACCGAAAAGCACCGCGGCGATCACCAATTTGCCGACCGTGCTCATCGAGCCACTGAATGACACTTCCGGCGCGGCGGGTACAGAGAGTGAGAGGCCACAGCCTGCGTAGGCGCTGATGACTTCGAAGAAGGTACGCGTCATCATGTCAAAGCGGGTGTTGTACAGGTAGTGACCTAGACGGGGCTCTTCGGCGAAAAGGATGCTCACCATGGCCATAAACAACCAAAACAGACGAGAGGTGAGGAGCCGCACAAGCGATGTGCGAAACATCTGCTTCCACTTTCGGTACGTGCGATCAGTCGATATCGGCAACGCTGGGAGATACATGGCCAGTATAGTGACGGCAATGTGGGCGTTGGTGAACTCCCGCAGCGGTACAAAGGAGGCAGCCGCGAAGCGAACAACGGCTGCCTGGCACAGAGAGACGTAGATCTTGTACGTGAGCGAAAATGGTGCCAGGACGTGGCCCCACTGTTGAAACCAGAAAGGGGCGGCCTGCAAAACCGTCAAGGCGAGCCACGCACATCCGAGATACACCGTCTCACTCCTTCGAAACAGAAAGGGATGAAATACGCCGGCGTTCTTCGCGACAAGTATTTCTTCAAAAGCAGCATCCCACACATGCTCAACGGCTGTAGCCCCCTCGCCGGGTACTCCCTCGGCTTCCTCTGTCCAAATCGCGTGCAACGCGCTTGCGTCAGTGAGGAGCGTCCGGCGTACCTCGCTGTCATCACTTCGGTCGCTACTGACACGGGTGAGAGAGCAGGAAGAAAAGAAGGAAACCATACGAGGCCACACCCTCCGAAGCAGGCGAAGTACAGCCCATTCGAGTCGAATAAAGCCGCGGAGAACAACAGGAAATGCGGTGAATCCGAGTGCGCACGCTGCTGCCACGAGACCCACGACGGCCGTGTCGCTGGCTAACTGCTCCATCGACAGAAAGACGCAGCTGTGAAATGAGTCGAGAACGATAGCGAGGGCGGTGCCAGCTGTCAATGAAGACGTGTTGCAAAGCCATAGCAAGGCCCACACCAACAGGTTGACAGTCAGAAAATAAGTGAGTGGTGTGGCAGCACAGATAATCGATGTGCGGCGAAGACGCTCCGCGCAGGCCCGCTTCTGCGCGCGCGTGCGTGCGTGCGAAGGCGAGTCGACGTCGTCCTGCGGCAAAAAAACGCTGCGGACACGAGAGAGCATCACGAGGCGCGCCAAAGGCTGGTAGGCACTGGTCACCACGACTCCGCCGAGAAGCATGAACACACGTCGAGCACAATTAGTGCGCGTGCGCCACTCAGCAATGTCGACTGTTTGGAGACCGCAGTTGCACGCTGTGGAAACAGCAACGAAAAAGGTGTCGATGAGGGCAGTGCGGGGCTCCAAGACAGCCAGGGCTAGCGTGGCCGTTAGGATCACCGCGGCAAGGTACGCAGCGTGGCATACAAGGTACCACTTCTTGAAAAAGTCGAGTTGGGCAATGCGGCGTTGCTGGTCGCTGGTAAGTGGTAAATTGACGTCAGACTCAAAGAGCGCCTGAGACGCTCGGGTGTTGGATGCCGCAGACGTCGCGACAGCTGTCATCATGCCCGATGGTTGTGTGCTACTGCGGATGAGGACCTCGTCATTGACTCGCCCGACTAGTGCACAGGGGAATCGTCGGAAACAAAACGTGCAAGCAAGCTGGTGCATGTCGTGAGAAAGGGAGAGAGCAGATAGTAGGCACGTGACATGGAGACTAACGCAGGAGAGAGCCTCGTCAAGAGACACAGAGGATGGAGCGTAGGTCCGCACAGAGATCAAATCGGAAATACAATGGAATGAGGAGCGCCAAGGCACCAGAGCGTCCCATCTGCGTATATAGAAAACATATATAGATATACCCCATTGTCCATTTTGTAGCGCCGCTCACGTTGAACTTGGGGGGCATACAACGAATCAGGTAGAGAAATGTGGAAATAATATCAACAAAGCGCCGTCTCCAAGCCGATTCACTGTGGTCTCGGCAGGAGAAGAGGAAAAGCCATAGGGTAAAAGCGCACAGGAGAAGAAAACAAAAGAAGGCTTGTGCGTAAAGCGCACCTGTACATCGGGGAAGCGGCGCACACAATGATGGTCGGCGAGAATCGTCATTGCGTGGGAAGTCCCACCAGTTCGACAAGAAGAAAAGAAAAAAGAAGTGAGAGAATCACTGCTCCAAGAGATACCCATAGGTTTCGCACAGGGAAGGCGTCGTACGATGTTTACTCATCACTTGACGTTCAAGTTGAGTCCCCCTCTGCGCTTTGGAAACTTGCGATGATGATGTGAGAGGCACATGGCCCAGTGTGTCGAGCTGCAGTCGTTGTCGCGCTTGTGTGGACAGCAGCTCGCTCTCCATATGCGCCAGTCGGGCGCGGCCGCATGCCAGTTCACGCGTGCCCCGTAACTCTACAAGGCGTTGCTTAGCGAGGAGTCCTTCCTCAAAAATGCGTTCTTTCTCATCTAGCGAGGCTGCGTATCGACCAGCTTGAGCGCACAATTGACGCTGACGCTGCTCTATCACAACATCTTCTCTGGCATTCTGCACGTCTTGAGCCAGGCGCTGCAAAACGTGGGCTTCAATGTACTTTTTCTGGAGCGCCATTCGCTGCTCGGCGCGATGCAGATGGAGCGTCTCCGGCGCTTGTTGGATCGGCTGGTGCGCCAGCGCGGTGCTTTCGCGCATCATGTAAAGACAGAGCTTGTCATTATGCATCGCACGGACAGTGTTCATGGCAGAAGCGTTTGTGTCTGCCGCGGTGACAGCACGTTGCTCTGTTGCTTGCACGAGCTGGCCCATCGCATGCTGTTTGGCGCGCAAAAACGCTTGTTGCTCGAGTTGCTGATCATCTTGCAGCTGTTGACGCCGAACAGCTTGGTCTGCCTGACTCATCTCACGGCTCACATGCGTCACCACGGCTGCGGTGTAGTAGTCGCCATCAGTGGCCATCCGCTCCGCACGGTGTTGCCACTCGCAGCCGCTTCCTGGCGACGTGTAAAGCATAGAGAGAATATACGCACGCGTACAACAAAAAGTATCCGTTGGTGTAAATCAAAAGTGCAAAGAGCGCTTCTGACGGTATGAGAAAGGAGAGACGGGGGAAGGACCAAGAAATGAGGATGCGATGAAAGGAAGAATCGAGTGGCTGCCGTCATGACGAGGTCTCGCCGTGCGTGCCTGTCTCGCTCCTCATTGGCCTCGAAAGGCTGCACCTCTGTGCAGTCTCCCAGTCGAGAGAGAGTGACGGAGAGAGTGCACTGTACTTCGCCGAGACCCTTCCCGCCACGCCAGGTGGGAAACGCGCTCTTCGAAGCAAGCAACAAAAAGAGTGGGTGCGGAGAGTACGAACGAAACAACAGCTCATGAAAGCTTCTGTCCGCGTCCACGCCATGCACCACTCGCTTAGAGGGTGCCGGAGCATCACGAAAATACCTACAATCGTATCGTGTTCGGATGACCGCCGCTCGCGATAATGCGTGCGGTGGGACCATTTCAGCGTGTTGCTCTCGCGATCTGGGTGATTGGCGCCAGGCGTTCTGTTGTCATGGTTAGCCTTTTTTTTTTCTTTTTTTGATATACATCCACTTCAATGTGCGATGTGATCTACTAAATTGAGGTGACAGCACACACAAAAAAGAAAAAAAAGAGGGGAAACAACACAAGTATGCACGCTACTGTAAAAGAAACATGTATAGGTTACTCTTTGTACTGTCAAACAAAAACGCTACGAGGTGTTCTCCTTTTTTTTTGTTTTCAAGTTACTTTTTTTCCCTTCGTATTTTAAAACCCTTTTCATGTTGACAGTAAGAGAGATGGAGAAGAAAAAAAAAAAGCAGAGAAACACGGATCCGCTCGTGTGATTGGACCAGTTTGGAGTTCTCTGTGGTTTCCTTTGTTCCCTGCTTAGCATCAAATGAATACACTGTTTCTTTCTTCTTTTTCTTTTAATCCCCCAATGGTCATTTTTGCATGTGCGCATATAAAAACGTTTCCTAACCTAATACCTTAGTACTCGACCTCCTGGCCAGCGAAGAAGCCCCACTTCTCCTCCCACTCATCGGCGACCATCATGACGTAGGGGCCGAAGTAGGCCACATTATCGCACGGGTGCACCCAGCGGTCCTTCTTCTCGTAGATGTACTTGTCCTTCAAGACACGTGCGCGCATCACACGGCGGTCACCGTGGACGATCTTGTCCTTGGGGGCACGCGTGCGAGCTGCGCGGTTCCACCAGCCGTGAGCGTTGATGAGATCGTCCTGAAGGCAACCGAACTTGTGGAACTGAAGGCCCTCATAGAAGCACATCATCTTGTTCGAGTACCACTTGCCGTACACACCGAGGTCGCGAGAGTCGCTCTGCATGATCTTCTCCCAAGGATACTCCATCTTGTAAGGATGAGCGTGGTCCGTCACGGGAAGGGCGAGAAGAGCACGGTAGTCGATCTTGTTGGCCTTGATAGCCTTCTGGAGGCGGAGCGCGCGCTCAATCTTGTGGGCGTTCTGCACAGAGAGGAATTCACGGTACATGTTGGGGTAAAAGAAGTGGCCAACGTAGTACCGGAAGCCAGCCCAGATACCCTGAGCCATGTGCGTAGGAGCGGTGGGCTTCATCATTTTCGCGTTTGCTTTCTTTTAACGACCGCAAGGTGACTGTATATTTAGTTTGGTGAGAGTACCGCAGAGTACCAACAGAAAACAGCTACTAACCTGTGCGTTGGCGCAAAACGATGGCAGAAAAGAAGAAGAAAAGAAAAGGAAAAGACGAAGAAAACAGTAGGTGAAGAAGAGGAAGGTGACAAAGGGAGAAGAACGAGGGAAACAAGAGCGAATGAAACCGTTTCGCGTGAGCGTCCGCGTGTGTCACAGAGAAGAGCGATCGAAATACCTTCTTTGTTTCCTGCAGCTACTCAGCACCTCGTCGTTCGGGTTTCCGCTGTCACACACGCAGGAAACACGCAGCCACGTGCCATTTCCACACACACACACACAACATCAGTTCTGGTGATGTGAAGCGGGTGGTGCACGTGCGCACGTGAGGAGCAGACACGCCTAGACAAGAAGGAAGGGCTAATGTGTCGACAGAGAGATGAAGACCGCGAGGGGAACCAAAGCGGCCCTGCTGACAGGAGCTGGAGAAGGGGGGGACAGGGAAGTGTATTTTCGCGGCCGATCCGACGAATCGCCGCAAACAAGATGGGAGCGACGAGAGCAACGACTTTCGACGTCTGAGATGTATTTTGGGGGGAGAGCGTATCTACTCAACAGCGACAAGAGAAAGAGGAGACGTAACAACAAAAGAACGGAAAACACACGCATAAAGCCCATAGAAAAAGTGTTCGGGCGACGGACACTAAAGCACTGGGACCAGCAAGAGCGGGCCGGTTACAAATTCTCACGGAGGTAACGGTTGACGCTGCTCAGTGCTTTCATGGCTGCTTCTGTGTTGTCATCGAGGAGATATGGATGCACTTCACTCACAATTGCAGAAGCGTTCGTCTCCAGGATGAGACCACCATCCAGCATCTCATCGGTTGTGAGAAGAACGGCGTCGTAGTTCTCCAACAGCAAGCGGACGCTCAAGTCCGTTGTGTTGAGCACCATCTTCAGAGCTTCCACGTACGTTTTAAGAACAGAATGTAGCACAAGCTCGTTCTCCTCGGCGTCACCAATCACTAAAATAGTCACATCATCTCCAAACTGGTAGAGAACAGAATGGCCATCAACCAGCACAATGTCACCATCATAGCCCAGAGTCATCCCTCGCATCGGATCGCGCACGGTTCGGTGGATCGCTCGCTCTAACGAGAGCTGAGTGTCAACAGGTGCGAGCGCTTTGGAGCTCGCGGGGGTATCCTCACCCGTGTAGTACTTGGCGAACACGCGGCTTCCCACATCGGTCAAAATTACAACAGCCTGAACACGGTGCAAGCACTCCATTGTTGTTTGACTGCCTCCGCGCTGTTGATGCTAGTACGGGTGTTCTGTGACGTTTAGAAAGGATTTCACGTGCGATGCCGCGGTGTGGGGGATGCGGGGTCAAAGACCTGTGGAAGAGCCTGCGCGATAGGGGAAGACAACACGAATGGAGGAGTCAATGTGTGCAGTCCACAGCGTGGGGAAAAGAGCCTGTGACAAGATACCAAGTTGTGAAAAGAAAAAGCAACGGCACAGTGAGGTTTGACCTTGAATTGTCTAGGTTGCGCGGCAACTTGGAGAGAAGACTTTGGCAACACACACGCACAGGGGGGGGAAAAAAGGAAAACACGGTTGCGGGGAAGAGGTAAAGGGGGAGGAAAGGGGTGAATGGAAAGGAAGAAGAAGGAATGGGGCAGTACTCGGTTCAGCGTGACTCATAGCAAAGGAACCGCACTCCAACGACTGCACATGTGCCAGGAACCAGTGAGCGGGTGTGGGAAGGAAAGGAAGAAAGGAAGAGTGTAACGCACTGTGTAAGCTGATCAGCCATCGAATCCCCGCGTAGGCAATCAGGCACGACTAATAAAATGAGGAGGCGAACACACATTTTTCACCCAAAAGGAAGAAAGCAAGAGATGGTGGTGAGCAATGGCAAAAGAAAAACAGGAAAACGACATCGACGGAGAGAAATGGAGAATTGAGATTTCTAAAAAGTCAGCGCGGTCACAAGCTGTAATCATCCTCGTCATCGTCCTCACTCGTGCACAGGCGAGGGCATATGGTGAGCCACACGAGCGCTGTCAAGCCCACGATCAAAAAGGGAATAGGCGCCCGCGTGAAAACCACCTGCACACCAAAGAGACACTCAGACATTCTGAAAATGGAGAGGATAGTGGTGCCTTCGGTGTACTCGTCGAAAGAGCTTGTGCACAGCTGAATAACAGCCAAGGAGGACACAAGGAGGAGTATGCAGTTGAACAGAAGTGCATTGAGCATCGTTCGGCCCATTTTTAAAGCGAATACAGGGAAGAGAGCCAGATTCTCACCGACAGTCCAGCATCCGATAACCGTGCACAACATGAGATAGAACGCGAGCCACGCATACACAAGTGTTGCGGCCATGGGGAAGAAGACGTGCAAGCAGAGAATAATATTGTTCAAGAAGGGGCTCACATGTGCGACCTTGTACAGAAGGATGTGGAGTGCCCATGCCATGCTGGTGCCTGCACACACGAGTGACAAGACGAACACAAGGTAGCTGCGAATCACAGAACCACCAGACAGATGAAAGCACGTCTCTAGCTGCTCGTACGCCTCCTGTAGCTGTCTCGCATCGCGACGGAAAGTAAGGATCTTTCTGCGCGCGCGGAGGTTCGGCGACGAGCCAGCTTCCCGTTCTAGCCGGCGTCCACGCTCGAGGAGTCGCTCTGTCGCAGTGTGTATGCGAAGACGCTCTGTTTCGAACTGCGCTGCCGAGATGGGCTGGGGGCGACGCGCAAACGCGACAATGCCGCGGAGTGGAACTGCGACGAGGCCAACACCAGCGAACACAATGAGAACACCCCATCCAACCACAGAGGCCACGGCAAGGCAAAACACATCGAGAGAGATGAGCTCCTTTGGTGTCGGCCCTGACCCAGACTGACGTGGCGCTTCGACCGAAGCAGTCGGGGATGTGGCAGAGGTGGGGTCGACGTACCCGAGAGCAAGCCATGCCGCAGCCATGACGGCGGACACAATGACGGTGGAAAGAAACGCGGTGAGAAGCGCTGGGTGCAGCTGAGCGCATGGGCTGGGCTGCTCGGGACGCCAGGCGTCGTAATGCGACATGGCGAAAGGAATAACAGTGACGAGGAGTACATAATACATCGCCAACACGATTCGCCACAAGGTGCGCACGGGAAAAATAGCCGTATCGGTGATGTCGTTCACCGAGGCGGACGAAACATCTAGAGGGAGCAAAAGAACAGTGCAAAAGACGAAGCAGATGCTAACAACAGCGACAACGCGTGGAGTCCACGCCGAATCCCTCTCCTCTGTCGCGACGAGCTTGGTTACAAAAACGATGGCGAGTAGGAGAATGGTGAGCGCCGTAAAGACGGCTAACACAGCGAGCCACCACAGCATTTGCTCGGCTCCCAGGACGCGCTTGGGAAATGCTGACACACAACGAGCGATCGTGCGTTGAAAAAAAAAAAAATCAGGTGTTGTCCTTGTACAATACGTGGCAGAAGAGTCGAGCGGGAAGAGGGCGGAAGGAGTGGTTGGAAGATACGGGCCTCTCTAGGCCAATACGCAAAAGGATTGGTTCCGCATCAGCAGGCGAGGCCGGAAGTGCTTGAATGTAGAAGGTAAGGGGACAAAGGAGGCGGAAAGACAAGAGCGCGAAGTCGCACCTAGACTCAATGTCCCCATGAACGTCAACGACAATGTGTGTCTGTCTCGCTTCTCAGTATCGGTGTCAGCTATTTGCGTCCGTTGTTGGTGTTTGTATGCGTTGGGCCGTTGTGGTCGGTTGTCTCCTTGTGTAAAGGGGGTGTCGATGGTGGCACTGTCAATTGGAAAAGTACATGCGCTCGGAAATGTCTTGTGCGATCCACTTGATGCCTTCCAGTAGCCCCTCGCCGGTTTTAGCGCTGCAAGCACATAAATGAACGTGTCGCTTTCCTTTACGAATGGCATCAACGTCCAGCAGTGCGGCAATTTCATCGGGCTTCAATGCTGTGGGAATGTCGATTTTGTTGAGAAAAATCAACAAACTGGCACCTGCCAGACGCTCCTCTTGCAAAAGTGCGTGCAGTTCACGCTTGCAATCTTGTAAGCGTGCGCTGTCATTACTGTCAACGACCCAAATGAGGCCATCTGTGCTCTCAAAGTAGTTCCGCCAGTAGCTTCTGAGTGATTGCTGGCCACCAACATCCCAGATGTTCAGCATGCATCCTTCAAACGTGAACGCTGTGATTTGAAACCCAAGCGTTGGACTAATGGAGCTCGTGTCCTTGCCGCAGAATTTCTTCACGCACGTTGTCTTGCCCGCGTTGTCGAGGCCTAACATCAAAATGCGCATCTCACGCTCCTTCCGCTTCGTCTTCTTGATGATAGACAGAAGGCCCATTGCCGCAGGCAAAGAAGGATGACTAACGAAGGTTTCACACTGGAAAAAAAAAATCTCCTGTTCTCTGTTGCGAGATGGGAGACACAGTCGACTACAAAGAGGTGATACACAAAGCCAAAAGGAGACGAAGTGCCCACGATGAAGGGAGAGAGGGGGAGAAGTAGGAGTTTAGCGAAGCGGCATAGAAAAAAAGTAAGGAGAACAAAAGATCGGCCTGCAAAAGGTTGAGTTGATGCGTGAGGACACTACCAGCACGAGCCGCACCCACCTTAGCTGTCTGTCCTGCACAGTGGCGTCAAAAGGAAACGGATGGGTCTTTTGAATGCAGTGAAGGTAGAGCAGAACGTGCTTGGGGTAAGTAGATGGCCTCAGCATTGGCGTGTGTACACTTCTCGCGTGCTTTTTTTGTTCTAGGCCGTCAAAGAGTCAAAAGGAAAAGTTGGTCAACACTTCCTTATCCCCTTGTCGATGCCGCACCCCCATTTGGAGATAGCACTACCACCCTTCTCACCGGCATTTTTCTGCTGGATGGGCGATTTGATTTTTTTGTTGTTGTTGTTGTTGGGTTTCAGTGTGCAAGGTGTCACACATCAAAGAAAATGCTACTACATCAACAACGAAGGAGTGAAGAAAAAGAGAGAGGATTCGGGAATCAAGGCGTGCATGCACGTAGACACAGAGACACACAGAATGTGGTCGTTGTGACTACATGGGTGCTGCTGTCTGTCAGCCCTTCCCTTTCTCTTTCGGCAAACCCGGTTTTTATTCTTTTACCGTGTGAGGGTGTGTTGTCGATGTTTTCCACCATGTAATACATTTGCCTAAAAAGCGTACTCAGAGTTATCTTTCTGTTGTTGTTTTTCCGTACTAGGTGACATTCAATGCAATTAAAGCACCCGCACGTTTGTTCCTTTTTCTTTTACTTTTCCCTAGAGTGATCTCAGAGCTGTGACGATAAAAAGAAGAGGGCGTGGGAGGCAAGAGGGGAAGCTCATCACAGCACGACGTACCGGACGGGCTCAATCGCAGCGCGGTTATTTCTTCGCTCACACACGAGGTGAATGAATGAGGAAACCAGATCGACAACAGGCCACACAGGTACGCCAGCTTGCATGCTCTGGTTCTCGCTGTCCCACACTGGGAGTCACTCGCTAGCCCAGCCCCCTTCTCAGTACCGTGGCTTACCACCAGGCAGACTTGCGAATGTTGTCGTCGTACCTCTCGTTAGCCTTGTGGGCGGTGTGCATGAAGACGAAGATGGGCAACATGGACAGCACGTAAAACTGAGTCATATTGTACAGCCACGTACCCCAGCGAGAGCCGATGGAGAAGTACGTGCGCACCTGCATAAAGTCGGAGTAACGCTGCTCTACGCCAGCCACGTCCCAGGACTTGTTAAAATCACGCTTGTGGTACACGGACTCGGTGGCTTCGTACTCAAGGCGGCGCTTCTGCACCGTACGGCCCCATCCGTAGAGCATGGGGCCAGGACGAGCAGGTGCCTTGTTTACTTGGTTGCGAACCAAAGAGCGGCGCAGCATGGTGGTCTGAGGAGTGTGTGACTTGTTCTAAGTTACGCTATGCGAAACTAGCGAGGACAGGGTGGGCCAACATACAAAAATACGGAGAAGAGAAGGAAGAGGAGAGAACGGAAGAAAGCGGGGGCGTGAGATTCGGAGTGCAAATACACAGAGCGTCTGGTTAGTTAAGGTGTACACGTCGAAACAGTGACCTAAAGGGGGGAGACAAAACGGGAAGAATAATGGGCACTGCGCAAGCGTGCAGGTCCGAGGGATCCGCAGCGGCTGCTCACTTAGTGTCTTGGTCTGCGTACAGTCATGGCAAAATGATCGTATATTCGAGATACACGCAAAAGAGATACTGTGTGTGTGAGAGAGAGATAGGAACGGGATGAATACACGCACTCAAACAAGGGTTGAAAGGGGGGGGTGGAAGTACCTACTCGGTGCACTTTTCAGTTCCCTTTTATCCCCGTTGGCAAGCGGTGAACATCTCAGTAGTGACGCATTAGGTGGCGCACGCCACGCGGCCCATGATGCGTGTGGCTACCCGTCACCGAAGGACCAAGTGAGCCGCCAAATGCACGAAATAGCGCAAAAGTGACAGCAAAAGGGACAGATGTCTTGAAAGTTGTGCGGAGGGTACCAGCGAGAAAAAAACTCAGGCCTTCCGCTCTAATCATGGTGAAAAAGACGCCGCTGCCCTCTTGAAAAATCGCCAGCTCGCCGCGGGCGAAACTCTGAAATGTCTGGATCCCACCTGGGCGGTCACGTGGAGCGAGCGCAGAGCGAAACGTGTTGCGCAGTGGTGCGGTCACGAACGTCATGAAAGCGTGAATGGCGTAGGCGTTCCACAAGTTCTGACCGAAGCTGTGGCTAGGACGGTTTTGAAGCACGGCCAAGGAGGACCCGAACCACAGGATAGCGGTGATGGCAGCAACAGTGACCCCACTGAAAAAGGATAAGATACCGTAATGTCGTGCTCCGCGAAGGATATTCTCTAGGATGGCATTGCTTTTAATGCGATCGTACCGTTGACTGTGGCTGCCGCTGAGACGATATGCCAGCATCGCATTGAACGTTTTGGCGGCACCAAAAAGCGATCCGCCGAGGAGCGCACCAAGCATACCGCCAGACCCTAGTACATAGCCAAAGTACAGGCCAGCATGAGGGGTGGCCAAGAGAAGTGGTTGCGACGGGTTCATGAGCATGCCCTTGTACCGTAAAGTCGTGAAGCTCGACAGGTACGAGAAGCTGTAACGCTGGCCAAGCGCATACTGTTTGACAAAGTCGCGATAAGGGTAAAGTGCAAAAACGGTGGTCACGTTCGCCAGGTACGCAACGGTCCCATTCGCGATCGCGTCCATCACGGCTCACAGCGAAAAGAAAAACAGAGGATGAGAAACTGAAAGAGAAGATTCAGTAACGATCAGAAGCAGAGGGCAGATACGGACACCAAACCAGAAGTGACTCCTCACGCTAGCTAAGAGGCAGCGAGAGAGGGTACAGCCAACGGTAAGTGGTGAAAAGGTAGAGACGCGTGTCCCGGGAAGGTAAGAGAAGGTAGTTGGTTGCGTCACCACAACAGCATGAGCACGTGTAAAGAGAAGCAGCGTCAAAAGGACACCATACTGTGCCCTATGAGAGGGGAGGGAGGGAGAAACACCAATGCGACAGTGCACGAAACGCTGGTGAGGGAGTGGCGAGGAAGAAGAGGAAAAAACGGTGGCGTCCTTCCGGTTCGTAGTGGTCCTGGCTCCAATCACTTAGCTACGTTGTCTTTTTTTTTTTTTTTGTGTGTGTGTGTGTTTGCAGAAAACAACAACAGAGAAGAAAAAAAAAAGTTGGGAACAAACACGAAGGCACGTTCTGACGAGGTGAGTGGACATCTATGAGTTCAGCTCTATGGCGTCTGGGAGGAGGAGGGGGGTAGCCGTTTTTAGCGACTCGACCGGCAAGAGAAAATCGTTGCGCACTTATGCGGCTGTACAGCGTGCGTCAGTTTCGAACTGTCACATTTGATGAAACACCTCATCTCCCTGTGGCTGCTCGCCAAGACATCGACGGAGTCCAAGTCGGCCTGGGACAACGAGTTGCTCAGCATTGTACAGTTCACATTGTTTCACTTCTGTCAAGGCGAAAAGTTCACCCATTGTACCGGCTGTTTTCTTCACTTTGATGCCAAACTGGAGGAGCTGGTCATGCGAAAGCCACACACCATGGCTGGGCAGAGTTTGAATGTACGGGTTTTGTGATACAGCACCAGAGATGGCATTCATACCCCGCACCTCGACAGCAGCACCAGACCCCGAGGCTTGAAGGGATGGATGTAAGAGATGTGCGGGAACGGACTCCACGTGGTCAATGCTAATCACGTTTGATATAAGCGAGATGCAGATGGCCTCGCTGCCCTCTTTGATTGCCAGGAACCCTGACTGCAGGCCAGGGTGACTACGCGATATCCAGAACTGATTTCTGAAGCCCAGATCCATGGCTGCAGCCTGCAAATTGTCGACGACCTCTTCTCGAGAGTAAAAGAGTCCAGTCAGCCCACACCGGGGTGCGTACTTGCCTGCGTTGATTAAGTCTGCGGGGCTGCGCACATCGCTAACGTGGTAAAATGTACGGGGTACCAGTTCCTCGCTTCCCTCCGACGAGTCGATGAGGTGCCTCGGCAGCGGCAGTTTGTACAGTGTGTGTTTCTCTTTCAGATCTTTCGCAGAGACTAGCCGCGCAGGGAGAAAGTCTTGTGCGCTCACGTTTTTCATGAACTTGTCGTACAGCGCACTATTGTTCTGACGCATCTGATTCAGCAGCACAATGGCGTTGTGTGACTGGAAAGAAAGACCACAGGCTGCGTTGGCAACTCGCTTGAGACGCTGGACCGTCGAGAGGCCACTGGCAGCCGGGCCCCGCTTTCTGTACGACATGGTCGGAAATCTGCGATGTCAATGTGCCGATATCAAAAATAATGGTTGATCACCAGGTCAGTGACAGTATGTCATTCGCGCATTGTAAAGAGTGAAAAGGGTAGCGTGATAAGGAGAGCAGGAGAGAGAGAGAAGGTGCCACACGCGAGTGAATCGTGGAACCCGCAAGCTGTGCTTTTGGCTGGGGTAAGGTGCGAGCACACCTGTTGTGCAGTTGGCAACAGTCAAGTGACGAGTGAGGAGCAGAGCCAAGTCCAGGGAACTCGGAAATAGGCACGGGACAGAGAAGCACAAAGGTGCAAAGTGAGTTGTAGTGCAGGGAATACAAGTGCGTCAGAGTGTAAAAGGCACGTGCAGAACAGAACGAAAAAAAAAGGCGGTAGAAAAAGAGGCAGCAGGTGGAGAACCTAACGGACATCTCACTCAATTGATACAGAGGAGCGAGAAGAAACGCGCCGCAAGGAATCTAAATCTATTTGTATTGCAGACAGTTGATCTAAAAGCTTTTGCGAGTGGCCGGAGTAGGGAACCAAATCTGTAGTGAGTGCTTTCAGTAGACGCACGATTCTCTGGCACTCTAAGTGGAACTCCTCATGCGCATCCGCTTCACGGTCTACCCACTGCCTGAGTGCGTCACGCTCACGGCGAAGCTTGGCAGACTGTTCTTGGTCTTTGAGCGCAGCAAGCTCCTGCTGCATGATGATGGTACGCGCAGTCGCATTGTGGGCACTCACAGAGCTGGCCAATAGTTTGTTCACGGCTTCGTTGTGGTGAGTCCACAACAGGCACTGCTCGTCCAGCTGCGTCCGCTGCAGGGCGAGCCGTTCATTCGCCTCGTCAATAATGATCCGCGTGCATGCTAGCGTGTGATGCATGTGCGCCTCTGACGCCCGAAGCTTTCCACGCTCCAGCACTATCACGTTTTGGGCCTCGCACGAGGCTGCGTGGCATTGTTCACGCATAGTCTGTGCCCGGTGCAGATCAGCTTGTACCTGCTTTTCCGCTGCTGACAGGGCTGCATCCAGAGTGGCTTTTGCCTCATTGTATTGCTCCCATGACTTTTTCATGTCGTTCTCTCGGGCAGACACGGTGTCGAGACGGTGGTGTACATCGGTCTGCATGCGGTCAAGTTCCTCCCTTCTTCGGATGAGGTCGAGCTCCGTGTTCCTCAGCAGCTGCTGGTGAGCGGCAAGCGCTTGCTCCCGGAGCTGCGCCGAGTGGGACGCACTCTTCAGTTTGTCAAAGGCATCGCGGCTCCTGTCCAGCTCAGTTGTCAGGTACGCAACACTCTGCTGCAGGGCTGCATTTTCGTTCCGCAAAGTACGGACAGAGACCTCAAGACGGTGCTGCTTCTCCTCCTGACGAGTGAAGTGCTCTCGCAATAACCCGTCGAGCTCATCACACTTCCGACGGTGCCAACTCTCCATGAACCTCGACCGGTCGATGAAATGGCTGGGTGACGCGTGCAAATGTTAGGACAAACACCTGAGCAGCACAAAGCTGACGCACGGAGAGCCACACGCACTCAGAAAAAAAAAAAAAAGAGCACCACCTTGTTCCGCAGCGTGTTCGATGTGCGGACACTAGGCAAGGCTCGAAACGATGAGGAGGACGAAAAGATTCGCTTCACTTGAATATGTGTCCTAGTTCAGCAACAGAGAGGAAAGCAAAGTATAGAATACAAAGGTGCACGAAAACTACCGTTGGCCGTAGGTTGGCAGGAAAGAAGTAGGTTGTGATATGCTTGCTCTGATCTCTCTTGGCCGCATAGATACCACCCGATCCCTGATGAACTGTCCTTCCTTTGAAAAGGATTCATGATTCAGTCTCCGTTCAGGTGTGAGTAGGAGTAACGACCACGGCTTGAATACCGGTTCAGCCCATCTTGCTGCGTCTAACACTAACACCAGTTGGTGTTGATGTGATCGTTCAGACTTCTGCACGAATGGGTGTTGTTGCTATTGTCGTTTTAAGAAACAACAAACCAACACACCAACAAACACAAAAATTGCAAGACAGTATCACAATCGCAGAGTACTGACTGCGGTAGTCATTTGCTGATGTAATTCAGAAAGGAAACAAACGCATCTAAGATGGGAAACAAAACACACGAGTGGTAGGACAAAAAAAAAGAAAAAGTGAAAAACGAGGGTCGTATGCAGTGCACGGGGTACTTTCCACACTCAGTGCACATCTCAAACACAACTGCGCAAATCTCTGGACAACGTAAAGCACGAGATTTGTAAGAGACAAAATGTGGATCTAGGAAGCAAGAAAAGGAAAAAACAACAACAACACAAATCAAAGCTGCGCCAACGTACCGACGAATATTGAAAAAAAAAAAAAAGTAAACTGAAAAGGTTCAGCGACGTCTATCTATGAACACCTAGTGCGCCGTGGAAAATCAAAGATGTGCAGAATCGCTTTCTATTGATTTTTTTTTTTTTTCAGTAAGGTATACGCGCAGCCATTTTCCTTGCGCGGCGTTGTGACTTCTGATGTTGTCTTCACTGACGCAGGCAATAAAATGATAATAAAATAGACAAACGAGAGACTTTCGGTGGCAAAATAACACTCGCATGTGCAGATTCACCTCGAGAATGCTGCGTACTTGACGCCAACGAGGCTGTCACTTATTCCGTCTGGTTGACAGTAGGACGCTTTTTGGGATGGCGTAGTGGGCCCTCGGCAAGGTTGAGGTGTTCCATAAAAACTGCCTCTACTTTGGGCGGTGGGGTCGAAACGAACATGGAAACACTCTTCTTCAGAATTGTGTTCTGTTTGCGGAGCTGCTGCAACTCGTCTTCCTGCTTCTCGCATAGACCAAGTAGACGTTGCAGCTCGCCGGCTGCCTTGCCAGAGATTTCCTTGCGGACACTGTGGAACGCGTCGTGAAGACGGTTGTACTTCTCAACAATGAGGTCGCGCTCTTTAATACTGTCGTCCCGCTCCAGGAGGAGCTGCTTGATAGACTCTGTGTCGCGCGAGCACCGCTCCTTCAGCTCATCGAGAGTCGCCCGCATGCGAGACTGTGATTCCTTTGCTGCCGCTGCTGCCGCCTCGGCCTCTTTGCGACGTTCATCATTGGTCTGGGCACGAAGTTCACTGGATTCAGCTTTTTCGACGTACGTGTTGAGCTTGACGCGGATGGCGTCTAGCTCTTGTCGTTTGTCGGCGACGATGAATTTCATTTTGGTCTCCAATGTGCTGACGCTGTCACGTAAAATGGCGGCATCGGCCGTCACTCGACGATTCTCGCGCTCTAATTCGTCCACACGTTCTTGTGCGTAACGCAACTCCTCGTGAGCACTTGCGAGACCGTCCTCGTGACGTTTGGCAGTTTCCTTCTGTTTCCGCAGATCATCCTCGGCCAGCTGCAGTGCGGTACACTGAGCAGCATGCTCGTGTTCCAACGCGCTCAGCTGTTGCGCTAGCGCTCCCGCTCTCTGCTTCGTCGCTTCGTTTGCCTGCTGCAGGGAGGTCAGCTCCTCAGTGAGGAAGGCATTTTTGGCCACCACAGCTTCATTGCTTTCGCGCATCTCAGTCAAGTTTGCGTTCACAATTTCGTCGAGCTCTCCTAGTTCAGTCCGCATCGATTCGACCTGGCTCTTGAGGACGACATTGTCTTGATCCAAAACACGGTTTGCAGCTTGAACGCTCTGCAGGGCCCCATCCAGCTTCCGCACCTTTTCCTCCAAGACACTGTTTGCTTTGCGCAGCTCCGTTTCGGCGTGCTCGGCTGCAGACAGCTTGACTTTCAGGTCGCCTACCGTGGTCGTTGTCTCAGCGAGGGTTCGTTCAGCGTCCTCTTTTTCAGCAGACAGTACTTGCACCTGGGAGATTTGGCCAACGCAATGGCTGACCATAGACTGCAATAAGAGCTGCTGCCAGTGGGCCATCTCGCGCTCTTCATTCTCTCTCAGCTCACACCGCTCGATAATTTCCATCCGCACGAGGTCGCGGAGCTGAGAGTCCTCGATATTTGCACGCATCTGCAGGATGGTGGCAGTCGCCGACTCGCTCTCCTGTCGCCTTTCCTCAGAAACGCGGTTAAGATCGTCGGTAAGACCGGACACTTGACGCTCAAGCTTTTCCACCGCAACTTCGGACGCCGACTTGACTTCAGACAATTCAATGAGAACAGAGGAATAGCTCTCGCGCACAATGTGCAGCTCTTTTTGGGCATCTTCTTTCTCTTGCGCGGTTGCGTCGAGCAGGGTTTGAAGCTCTTTTGTGGCGCGCTTGTAGTTTTCTTCGCCGTCACGGAATTCTTGGATATCAGCTTCCAGGGTTGTAATGTTGGACAACTGCTCCTGCGAAATCTGGTTGAGTGACTCAACCTCCTTTTGGAGCGCCTCAATTTCAGCACGGAGTTCCTGCTCGCGTTCGCATGCGGCGCGCATAGCCAGCTCCAGTTCGTCAGCCGCCTCCGCGCGTGGTCGTAGTGCGTCAAGTTCCTCTTCTAGTGCGCAAACTTTCTCAGACAATGCACCACCGTCTCCACGAAGCGTGTCATTCTGCTGCTTCAGCTCGTGAGTACGAAACAGAAGCTTCTCGGCGTGGGCGGAAAGCTCTTCTTTCTCGCGGCGCATGAAGCGTGCCTCTTCGGTCATCTCATCTATTGCTTTCTGCATGGCTTCCATTCGCTGGGTGTCACGGTGTTTTTCGTCCACCATAGCGGTAAGCTCCTCCTGCATTTTGGTGGTGAGGGCTTCGTATTTTGCCACGCGCGCAGAGGAAGCCGCTGACGCTTCCTCGGCCGCTGTCAAACGCGCAGCTGTCTCTTCCAGGTCTTTCGCTGTTGCTGACAGTTTCGCCTGGAGCTCCTGCGTGGATGCGCTGTACTCCATAATAGCTTGCTTTGAAGAATCGTTTTCTTTCTGCAACTCCTGCACAAGGTGCCCGTGTACTTTCAAGGCACGCTCCAGTTCAACAACTCGCGCCTCTGACGTGCCGAGCCTGCGGCGCACGTCGTTCGCCTCTTTCTCCCACTGTCCGACGACGTCGTGCGCCTCGGCGCGGAGTGCAACCATGGTGCGCTCCATTTCTTCATTTTTGGTCGTGGCACTGTGGAGCTCATTTTCAAGCTGCGAGACACGACGCTTCAAAGTTTCGGCAGCACGGTCCATCTTAAATTCGGAGCTTTTTTTCGTGATATACCCGTGGCTGATCGGCAATATATCTATCTGATTGTGTGTTTGTGTGTGTGCGTGTGTTGGTGCGTAGCGGCTCCTTAGCGCGTGAAATATTCTAATCTAAGCTTCATGTACATCAAGAGGAACGGCGATGAGGAGAAATGGGGGCGCGGGGCGTTTGCGGGTGGGGTGCGTGGGTGCGCCGGCGGCTTGGCGGCGGCCCAGCCTTGGGGGGGGGGGTGGCGCGCGCGGGAGGCGCCGCCGCCGCCGCCCCGGCGCCAGACGGCAACCCCCCGCCCGGCGCAGCGCCGGCGCACCCGCAGGAAACACGCGCCCACCCCGCGGCACCCGGACATCAAATACCCCACATCTGTTCCCCATCTCCCTTCTTCGAAGTATTCTCGTGTGTTGAAGCAAAGCACATACTTATTTATTCCGACTATCCCCTGGAAGAAACGGCACAAACTAGCAGTTTCCCAGTTTTCCACACGTGAGGAGCAGGGTAGCAACAGGTAAAAGAGTAAAGGGAAAAAAAGAAGCGCAGTCCACAAGATAAGCCCATTGAGCTTTATTGTTACCGCGCGCACGACGTCCTAGAGAGCCAAGTGAGGGAAGGAAACAATTAAAAGCAGAACATAATTCGCAATCCAACGTGAAGGAAAAAACAATTCACTGCAGGGAAAGACAGAAACGAAAAAAAAAAAAAATCACGCGCAGCTTTGCGTAGTCGACCTCGCTTCGTCTCTCTTTCTCTCTTTTTTTTCCTCACAATGAGTGGAGCACCTACGCAGCGTATCCGTGGTGAGTCGTTCAAGCAGGAGTATCAGGGCGGACCGCGGCGTCGCCCCGCACGTCGACGTGACCCCTCTATGAGCAAAGGTGAAACCGAGTTTGTTATCCCACCACAGGACGCGAAATTCGCCGGAAAGCTTGTTCTAGTGCTGGACCTTGACGAGACACTCGTGTATGCCCGCACTGGCCCCCTGTTTGCGAGGCCAGGTCTTGATGAGTTCTTCGCACTCTGTAAAGAGAAGAACGTCGAGGTTGTTGTGTGGACAGCTGGCCTCAAAGCCTACGCCCAGGCGATTGTAGAGAACATTGACAAGCAAAATGCCGTCACACACTGCATTTATCGCCATAGCAAGTGGTTCACAGGGCAACCCGGGTACCGCAAGGATCTGGCAGCGCTCGGAAGACCTCTCGACAGGGTTCTCATTATTGAAAACACACCGGATTGCATTCGTGGTTATCAAGACAATGGAATCTTGGTTGAAGATTACGAAGGCGGAGAATGCCCCGACAAGACGATTCCTGCGCTGACAGCCGTCGTCCGCGCCCTCTGTGACAGCAACCTCACTGTTCCCCAGTTTGTGGCGTCATGCTCCACCCTAAGGCACACACCCATTCAGACAGATGTCGGTGACTTCATCAACGTGTACAGCCTCGATGTCAACGTGTGGGAACCAGGCACGCACGTCCGTGTGAACCGCGACCTTAGCAGCAATAATAAATGAATCTTCTCCGTATCGTCGCTCTTTCTATGGCTGTACACGATTGTCGCTATGCTTTTTTTTTTTTTTGACGTCACCACTTACGTTTGCCAGTATTTGTGAATGCTCAGCAACATGCACCGTTCAGACAAAGTAACAATCAGTGTTGGCGCGGTCGTTGACGACAAGACGTGAATATCAACGAAACCGGCACCCATTGACACAGCTTTTTTTTCCCCCTCGCTCCTCCTGCGACACACCCGGATCTATCTACAACGTTTCGACCACGCCAGCCGCCAGCTGGTTGAAGCGTGTTTCGTTACGATGCTACAAGCTGAAGTTGCTTTTCTTGGTGGCTACGTTTAAAAAAAAAATTACAAGCAGGGTGTATGGATGCGTCTCATTGGGAGGGTCTTGCAACGCGCCTAGTTGTAGTGTGAAGGCTGTGCTGTCAACTGGCCTCTAACTTGCACCGACAATATCAGTGTTGATCGATAGTCTGGGGCTGAAAGTCGCGGCTATTCGTCATTGCTACAGAGCACAATGACTTTCCTTGTGTGCAGAAACAGTCACTAGCCCCTCAATATTGCGACATGCAGCTATTGGACCTGTCTTGTGTGATCTGCTACTTTTTTTGTTGTTGTTTCCTTTTTCCACACATTATCCATTGGCGTTGACGACACACACACACACACACAGACAACGCACCCTTGAAAGGAAGAACAAGAAAGATACACTGGAGGTGGTGTTTCTCCTGGTTGCTGAGTTTCAATTGACCGGATTCGCGAGAGCTCGGACACAGGTGAATACTCGCGCGCCAAGAGTTTTCTCTGTTTAATCTGTTTGGTGTTGCGACTAGTCTGGTCTAGCCACGCATATTTGCTAGTGCCGTTTGCTGATGTGAATGTGGTTTCGCCTGCACCGGCACTACCATCACATAGGCCTTGACTCAATCTGGTACGCGGTCAAGTTGTTCGGAACTCTTGTACTTGCGGTTCGAGTGTCGAGGCTATGTGTGTGCGTCCATGTACGCGCGCGACTCTTTCTTTTTCCTCCTGTCTTCTCTACGATGACTCAGTATATATCGATGAAGAGTGATCCGCTGAGTTTTAACCTGTTCACTCGATGATATTTGCGTTTGTCTGAGTATGGGTGTGCAACATCCATTTGACCCAAAAGAAAAGAATTGTTGCAACTGGAATTGGTATGTTCGTACGCACTTCTTTTTTTTTTTTCCTCCTCGCTGCACTCCGCCGTGGGCAGAAGTGGTGACTTTTGGTCTAATTTTGTCTGTTTGGCTGTTCATATAGTGTAGGCAAGACTACTCTAGTTGGCTACTCCCGTGTTTTCCCTCGGGTTTCCTTCCGGTCGTGCTCAGGTCTCGAATGAAAAGGTTATTTGAAGCCATGTTGTTTCATATTGGGAAACAACGAAAACCAAACGGGAACGACTCTTTTTGTGAATGCAATACATAATGTATTTTCATGTCTCTATCTCACCAACAACGAATCACAGCCTAAAAGTCACAACCGTAACCAACCAAGAACTCGGTCACCAAATGTGGCGTGCCGCATTACAAGCGGTTCTGTCGTAGATACCTCTACGTTAGTCATCTGGTGCGTGAACATCCTCGGTGGACTCGTTTATCTCCACTTTTTTTTTGCGCTGCACATCAATGTCATCAAAGAGCTTGCAATTTGCGGGCTTGACTGCGAATTATGTGAGAAGACGCGCTGCTTATGAGTGGACGCGCGACAACAACTCAGTTCCGTGCCGAGGTAAAGGCCGACAACAAAACCTGCAACCCATCTCTCTTCTCTATGTATCATACAATCAATACATTCCAACCGGTTCTTGAAAAATCACTCACCTGAACGCACATCTTTCGTATCGCTGGCGACCTACGCTCGTAGGCGCGCGCACACAACTTTTTTTTTTTTTTTGTTGATACTCCGATGTCATGCCATCTACGTCTCTCCTTCACTGCCTGTAGTGGTGCCGCTCGCTCCAGTCCGAATGCGGCCTCTCACAGGCACACCTTGCCGCAGATCCGCATCCTGGTACATAGTGTTGTACCTCTCAATACAAAGCGGCAGTCGGGTGTGTACAAGGCTAGTTGATGTTCCAACATGTGCTGCCGTGCGCACACACTTCTGCTCTACGGAGCGGCCTATGCGCGTATCAGTGCACGCTACCCTAAACTGCATTCCAGTTTTTTTTTCTCATTGATACCGATAAGAATATCACAACGATTAATGGTAGTCAACTGTCACTGTTCTCACCTTGTTACACTCGTCTGACGTGTCTATTCTTACAGTTTATTTCCTGCTAAATATCATTCAGTATATCACTTGCGCCTGTCACGTGTTCTCCTTCTTCTTTTTTTTTTTTGACATGATGTGAAATTGTTCCAAGTGCACCAGGTCTATGACGTCCACTCACTCTACAACAGAAAGTTAGCGAGTACTTACCCCCCTCACACACACACAAAAAGTAAAAAAAAAGATCCATAGGAGTGCCGCGCAGTCTCTCTCGTGCTCTTCTTATCACTGTCAGATCAAAGGACACACGACCTTCTGTGAGTTTTACACCCACGCGCATTTTTCTTGTGCTGTCACTCGAACGGGATGGGAACACATTCGTCTTCATATACCACTCTTCGCTTCCGTTTCGTCTCACTACTCCCCTCTTTTTCTTTATTTTGTTTCCTCGAGCGGGGCTTGCCGGCTTGGTTGTCTCCGCTCTATTTGGCGTTTTTCTTCTTTGAATTTGTCTGCTTGTGAAGTACGTTTGGAGGTCTAGTTCAGATCTCTTTCAGTGGCCATCACTTGTCACATAACTGACGCTTTCTCACTCTCTCGCTTATAGATTTGCTGCCTCTCCCGTCTTTGTTTTTTTCCTTTCGCTTCCACCCCAAGTGTACTTTTGAATCTGCTTGCGCTGAGCGCAACGGGATCAGCAAAACGAAATCGAATATACAATAAAAGAGTACTGCGAAATAGAAGAGCTGTCGTACGAAAGTTCTGGCTCGAGATACGATCCCTTCTTTATTTGAGCATACGCTCCGTGATTTTTTTTTTTGAACATTTCCGACCCGGCGCTTCTTTCACCAATAGTGCAAAGCGATTAGCGGCTCGCTCTCGCGATGACAGAGTCGCAATCGTATTCGTCCGAGTACTCGTACTCGTACACAGCGTCCGAGCAGGAGGAGGAAGAGTTGCCACTCATGTGGCGACAGATTACCCGCATCCCTGTTGATGCCTTGTGGAAAACGGATGACTTCTCTTACATGACCAAAGTGCTTGACCTTGCGTCTCGGTACGAGTTCAATGAGCACGACGTTCATCTCACCGACGCCAAGCTGACTGCCCTTGTGGGCTCCATTCTGAAGCTTGTTGCAACCAAGTGCACCGAGAAGATACGCCAGGAACAAGCGCGGTGCTTGTCCGGCGAAAGTGAATGTGCTCTTCTCAAGGAGAAAGTCTTATTGCAAAACAAGGAGGTGACTCGACTTCGCTCACAGCTTGACTTGGCACTGCAGGCGAGCTCATCTGGGAACACCGCGGCGATGCAGTCGATCCAAGTGGATGCACGTGTAGCGGATGCTAAAGCTGAGAATGACGAGCTGCAGCTGAAACTGCGGCGCAGTGCGCGGGAAGTTGAAGAGCTGAGGCAGAAGGTCGCCACGCGTGAGGACAGTGCACGCCAGGCGAATGAATATTACACAAAAATGCAACGCGAGTACAGTCATTTAGTGACACAATTCGCGAAGGAAAAGGAACGACACAGCGATTTAGATCGTCTCCAGCGCAAGCTGTCCGAGGCTGACACACAGAGGCGACATACCGAGGAGGCCCGAAGAAAATTAGAGTTAGAGCTAGGCGTTTTACGACACGAGAAGAAGCGTCTCGAGGAGTCCCTCCATAAGACGGAGGACACCCTCCAGGTACTCAAGCGGGACACTCTCAACGATATGGACCGCGCTCAAAACCTCATGAGGAAAAAGGACGAATTCTGGGAGCAGAAAACTTCGCAACTCCAGGAGCGTTTAGTGGAGCTGGAGAGTCAGCAAGAGACGTCACAGCGAACCATCGCGGATCTTGAACGCGAGCTTGAAGACTGCAAGGCAGACCTCGACAGGTTCCAGCAGATGGCTCAACCCTCAGTCAGTGACCGCCACCTGGTAAAACCAGAAAGCGACTCGGACAGCACCGCGTCTAGCAGTTCCCATCGTGGTGAGGTGGCCGCTCCACAGGAAAGGCGCGTCATTGATCGTTTGGAGCGTGAAAATGATAGCCTATTGGACGCTGTGAGGAAGCTGGAGGCCCAAAACGCCTCTGTCGAGGAAGAGAAGGGCCGTCTGCGTCAGATTCTCAATCAGTACGAGCAAGAGGACAACGGTCTCGCTGAAATGCGTCACCAGTTGGAACACCTTCACGGCATCAAGGGGAACTTGGAACAGGAAGTGACGCAGTTGAAGCAACGTCTGAACAGTGCGACGGACACTCTCGCCTACACCAAAGCTCTCGAGGAGCTCTGTCGTGGACTTGGTGTGACCAAGGAGGAGTTGAACTCCCTCCGCCCGCAAAACAGCGTCGCGTACAATGAGGTCGACACCCTGCGTGAAGAGGTCAACGTGCTCAAAGAAGAGGTCGAGTGGCTGGAAAAAGAGCGTCGTCACTGGATGGATAAGGTCCGCTTGCAACCTCTCATGGACACAAAGCTACGCTTCCAGCTTGGACTGAGCGCGGACCAGCTGCGCCAGCTCGATGACTTGGTGGAGCAGATGCGCCTAGGTGCTGACGTGGTTGAGGAGTCAGAAAATAGTAACTTCCGCGAAAAGTACTTTCAGCAGCTTGAGGCCCGACGCAGAGATGCCGAACAGTTCAACGAGTTCGTCAAAAAGCGCATCGACGAAGCGATCACCCAAGCTTTTCACGGTGTAGTGGCCGCCGATACAGCCTCGGCTGTTTCTGCTCTGAAGGACCACATTGATGTCATCACCAGCAATAGCAGTGACAGGCCGTTGCCAGATCCGGCAGCACCTGCTGTCCTCGGTGGTGCTGGCACTGTGGCGAGTACGACGCGGCAGTTGCAGACCCAAGTGCACAGCTTGACGCGACGTATTGAACAGTCTGAGCTGTCTCTGAAAGATACCGAATCAACCATTGCGTCGTTGAAGGAGCGGCTAGCTGTCGTTTCTGCGGAGCGCGATCTTCTCCTGAAAGAGCGAAACCAGTATCGTGACGCTATTTTCGACGCGGCCGGTATTGCCAGCGCCACCGCTGACGCTAATGTTGACGATGAGAGCGACGAGGGCGGTACAAGCATATCACTGGACAATGGAGTACATGGTGGAGAGGGCGACAATGACGGTGATGGCCGCGATATCGAGGGCGACGCAGCCTCACCAGCACTCACTGATGGGAACCGGCGTATGCTTGGCCTCCGCAAGATAAGCCCGACAAAGTGGGCCGCGATTTCCGCCACGCTGCGTGAACAGCTTAGCTCGAAGGACGCGCTCATTGCATCGTTTGCAGAGCAGATGAAGCAATCTCAAAATGAAGAGGCGTTGCACCAGCGCGCACTGAGCGAGCTGCAGGATACGCTGACGGCGGTCCAACGGGAAAAGGCGCTGCTCGTGGATCAAGTCGCTTCGCTGAACGCGACGAATGAGGATTCACTGGAGCAGCTGCGTGCGCTGCAGAAACTGAATAACGATCTCCGTGAGGCTGCTCACGTGGATGAGAAGGAGCTGCTGCAGAAGGTTGTGCTCCTCCGTCGTCGTGAAGCGCACCTACTCCAACGCCTTCGCCGTGCCCAAGCAGCGACCACAGAGGCCTCAGCTACAGAGCAAACTCTGCGGCTGTCCATCACGGCAACCTTGGAGGCGCTCAAGGAGCAGCTGGCAGGCTCAACCGGCTACGTCCTGCCACCATCCACCACTCAGTACAGCGCTGAGCAAGAGATGCTGTCACACCTACAGGACACGATTGGCGGCCTGCTGACTGGCAAGCTTTTCCGTGAGGACACGCGGTTCATTGCCCAGCTACAACGCATTTACCTCTCCATGGAAACTTCTCAGGAGATTTCCGAGTTGCGCACCGCCTGCCGCCTCAAGGCGCGCGAACTGGAAGACCTCCAGCGGCAGGTTGACGCGCGCCAAGCATTACCATTGCACGGTAGTGGACCGCAGGAAAGTGTAAGAACCCCCCTTTCTCCAGCGAGCCCCTCGGCGCGGGACGGACAGTCGTGGGAAACGGAGGCCACCACATGGCGCCAAAAGTACACCCTGTGCGCAAAGCGCTACGAGGACAAGGAGAGGGAAGTTGAACTCCTCGAAAAGGATCTGGACGACGCCCGTGCTGAGGTACTGGCTGTACGTGAGCAGCTCCGTGCGGATGGCGGCGGTGGTCATGGCGGCACAGCCAGCGCGTCCTCGTCCGCACCACCTGCACCATCAGCAGCACCTGGGGACAAGTCTGCACTCAACGTTCGCAGACTCGAAAAGGACGTGGCGCGGCTCAAGTCTGTGAATCTAAGCTTGATCCAGCTGTCTTTGGATCTCCAAGGCCGTGTCAAGGCCCTCGAGGTCGACTTGGATGGACGTGACCAGGAAATCACATTAATCAAGGACTCGGGTAGCTCACGGGTTGTCAGTGACTTTGTGAGCGCAGCGATTCGCGAGCACGCAGCGCTGCGTCGTCAGAGTGAGCTGGCACTCATTCAGGTCAAGCGCCTTAAAGTGCAGCTGGCTGCTTCGGAAGCAAACTACCACGTGGTCGCCAACGAGGCAACTTCTTACAAGCTCAGCGCATACCGGCTGTATCGTCGTTATGTCGATGAGACAGCCGCCACCATTGACTACCTCCGCGCGCACCAGCGCAACACCGGTAGCGCGGTATCAGCGCGTCGCGTAGAGGCCATGGCGGCGCGTTTCCGTGCCCTCACTGCGGACATGACAGCCTTATTTCGGCGCAACAAGTCTTTGGCCACCCAACTCTCGGATGAGTCAAGTGCGGTCGTGACACTGCAGCAGCAAGTCACCCTCTTAAAGGCCACTTCAAAACAAGAGCGCGAAGACCTGCTAGACGCACGTTTGAAGGAAGCCAGAGCCACCACGCGCGAGGCCGCGCGTCAACTGACTGAAAGCAAAGAAGACAGCAAACACGCCCAGTCTCGCGCGTCACGCCTGGAGGAGTACGTCAAGCAACTCGACTCAGAACTCGCGCGCCTTGAGTTCGACACACCGCGCATCACCGCGCTCTCTGACCAACTGATTGAGCGACTGCACGAGCTGAGGGAGAGCATTCTACAGCCACCAGAGGCCAACCAGCACCTGGCTGTCTTGTCACTGTCCCCCTCTGCGCGCGACCCTCGTCTGGGCAGCGCTGACCCGACGGAGCCGGACGTCGCCGTGCGGGAGTACAAGGCGGCGGTGCTGCGGCAGATGGAGCTGACCTCTCAGTGCGACCGTCTCAAGACAGAACTCGAGCAGTGTCATGCGGAGTGTCGGAAGCACGCTGCCACCATATCTGAAATGCAGGATGAAGTGACCCGTCTAGAGGGCTGCGTGTCGGGGTATCAGATGCAGATCGAAGCGGAGCGCAAGAAAGCCGAGGCACGTGAGTCCAGACTGCTTCTGGCCCATGACAATCAAGCTAGCGTCTCGCGACGGGCAACGGAGCACAATGTGGCGTGCCTGCAGGACCTGCTTCAGAAGAAGGAGGCCACCATTAAGTCCCTAGAGGAACAACTTGAAGTGGAGCGACGCAAGTACGTCGAGCACCAGTACGAGGAGGCTGCGCGGATGGAGAGACTCCACGAAACAATGTTCCGTGAAAACAGTGCCATGGTGGACCGCTTCAAAGAGGCAATCGAAGGCGTCAGCGACTCCCTCTCGTTCGATGGCCTCTCCACCACCGCAGCGAGCATGATGAGGAGTGGCGCGAACCCCGAGCAAACAGTGGTGTCTCAGCTCCAGGCTCTCACGGCTGAAACGATCCGACTCCGCTCTGAGCTGAAGCGGGTGCGGTCGGCGAACGTCGCGCTTGAGACTCAGCTGGCACAGCGCATCGACCAGGCTCAGTCAGAAGCTGGCTTGGGTGTTCCCACGGTCGATCAGCTGGTGGGTCCTCAATTGAGAACCTCGCAGGAGGACCCAGGGGCTGGGACAACAACGCAAACGTTCACCGCAATCCCATCGCCGTCGTTGCACACGGCTTCTTCATCAAGCACCGACACACTCGCAGGCATTATTCAGTATCAAAACACCATGATCGCTAGCCTGCGCGAGCGGGAGCTGAGCCTCACAGAGGAAATCCAGCGTGAATCGTTACACCGTACCCAGCTCGAGCAGCAACTGCAGTCGCTCCAGGAACGCCACGTCGAGCAAGGCGGCACGCTGGACCTCCTCACCAAGACCACCGGTGCCGCCACTGCCGGCAGCTCCCCCCTTGTGCAAGAGTTGCGCGCGCAGCTAGCTAGTCTCGAACAGGAGCTGCGCGCCACAAAGGAGCAGCTGGCATTTGAGCGGCACTCAGGGAAGCGGCTGCAGGTGGACGCGCAGGAGTGGCAGGAACACCTCTCCGCGATGCAGACAGAGGTGGCCGCGCAACAGGTAGAGGTTGAGAGGTCGAAGCAGCTTGCCGCGCTCAACCAGAGTCTGCGTGAAGACCTCAACGCTGTCAAGGAGCAGAATGACAAACTCGTCCTGGCAGTCGCGGCACTGAAGCAGAAACTCCTCGATGAGGTCGCCCAGGGCGGCGAGTCGAAGCGGCAACGCCAACAGGAGGTCGCTCTGGCACAGCGCATGAGCGCGATCCAGCAGGAGTCGGCTGGCCACTTACATGTGCTCGAACGTCGCGTCCGGGCTGTTCAGAAGGAGCTCGACGGCCACGTTGAAAAGGAAAAAGACATGCTACGGACGAACGAAGAATGCCAGCGAGCCGCGTACAAGATGCACCACGAACTGCGCACAAAGGACCGTGAGATCGCCCAATTGCGTGAAGCCTTGACAGCAGCACAGTCTGCAGCTGGCGCCGGATGTGATGCCAAGCGTTCGGGCTTACCCCACGCGACAACGGCCGAGGCCGGCACACAAGTGCTGCCCACCGGCAACAGTGGTCGCGGAAGCGTCAACGCTTCTACCCTATCCGCGTCCCAGTGGGACCAGAAGGAGAACCTCCACCAGCTGTCCACCCTGCGCGGGCAGGCCGCGCGCCTCGAGAAAGACTGGCGCGACTGCCAAGATCAGCTCCTGGCGGAGAAGGAAACAACACGCTCCCTTCGCGTTCAGATTCAATCCATGAAGAAACAGCGCGAAGACCTCGAAATATCACACGCACTCGAACTGGCCCGTCTTCACCAACAACAGGGTCAACTGTCACAACAACATCCGCAGGGCTCTGATGCACCGCCGCCGCCGCGGAAGCAGCCCACATCGACGACAGTCTCAGCGCGTGAGGCTGACGCTTCCTCATCCACACCAGCAAGTGCTGCGCTTTCCACATTAGAGGCCCAAAACGACGCTCTTCGGCGTCAGCTTACTGTTGATACTCCCGCCCGAATCAACGAACTTGAGCACCGCCTTTCTCGTCGAGACGATGCCTTGCGGCGCATGGCCACCGATTTGGCTAGGATGCAAACCACCACCGTCACAGAGGTGCTACAAAGGTACGAGACCACCGTCGGCGTCGCCAAATCTGTCGAGGATATGGAGTCGCTGCTGCTCCAGAAGAGCAACGAACTGCTCGATCTGCGCTTCGCCAAGGAGTCGTTGCAACTGCGCGTCAACCGGCTGGAAGAGCAGCTCCGCGGTGGTGGCGGTTTAGCCACTGACCACACGTCGGCGTCATCCGTAACCGCGACGACGGAGAGACGCAACTTGGAAACGGTCATAGAAAACCTGCGGGTTGTGATTCAGCGGCTCCAGGTTGAAAACAAGAACCTCGCCACCCAAAGCGCTAGTACCCAGCGGTATCGACAACTCTTGCAGGAGGTGATTGAGCTTCGCGAGCTCGCCACAGACTTGGCTGCAGAAAACGCCCGTCTCGAACGGTCAGCCACCCGCGGGCGCCGTCGCGCAGAGGGCGCCACACACGAAACCGATAACCTCCTCCATCGTCTCTCAGCTGCGCAGGCCGCCACGAGGCACTACCAGTCGGAGCTGCAGCAGGTCCAAGCGAGACTGGATGCCACGTCCACTCGCCCGCGTGAGGGCGCTTTCACCCGCACCAGCGAAACGAGGCTCGACGATGCGACCCAATTCGGTTCCGCCCCACCCCCTCTTCCAGCTGCACCGTTTTTGGAAACAGCGGCCACAACGGCCTCGCTGACGACGTCTGGTGTACAGCGACAGCGGCGTCTCAGTGGCAACACGACTTCCGTCTCCACAGAACGACACAGCGACTTACCACACCACCACCTTCACTCGCGTCACTCCAAGTGAGTCAGATACGATGCTACAGGTCGACGCCTGCGCACGCAACTGTATAGCCATCGTACCCTGCCTGCACTGCTATGATCTGCGCTTCCCGCAGGAAAGCGAAACAGGCTTGTCTCGAAGAAGCTGTCGCAATGCAACTGGGCCTCTTTCTCTTTCTCTTCGCCGTTTTTTTTTTTTGAATAGTTAGACTTGCTTCTTTTATTTTTGTGTTCAACCTAGAGCGCTGGGCCTTGCTGCCGTAGCTTTTCTCGCGCCCGTGCACAGTCTAGACGTGCGTTCCACCAGCCAGCTACCAACTATGGCATAGAAATGACAGAAATAGTCACACGTCAGTTCGCAAGGTCTAGGAGTGACGCGACCACAGCGGGTCACAGTATTCCCGTCACACCGCAACGCCGCACCGAGAACCGCAGGTGCCACCATCTAGCCACCACACGTGCATCGCGATCGTGCAGAGTAACGCGTAGTGCGGTGTGATCACGCACTACGCTCCGCACACACACACACAAAAAAAAAAAAAGAAGGAACATGGCGTAGCTGTGGGTGCTCTTTTCAGTTCATCATCATGTTTTTTTTTTTTCCCATCCACCCTTCTTCTCTACCCCTCCCTCTTTGCCTCAAACACAAATGTGATCAACAATCGTTTGAAGCGCCGCTTTATTTTCCCGCAGCCTTCTTTTTTTTTTTTTTGTGTGTGTGTGGAAATTCCTCTACTAGTATACCCGAAGCGTGCGTGAAGAAATGAGTGCTCTGTTTGATTTCGAAACGGTCGTTTACGTGCTCCTTCTACTGGTGTGCACCGCGACGTACTTAAGGCAATACAGACCAACCATGTTCCACCGCGATAGTCAGCAACTGTTCTGGAAGTTTCTGTACAAGTGCAGTGTCATTGGTGACCGGTTGTCGCCGTTCGTCTCCATAGCGTGTTTCGTTGTCGCAGCGCGTGTGTTGTTTGTCAAGTAAGACATGCGGATGTCTTTGGCAGGCACGGGCGCACATCGACGCTTCCTCTTTTCGCGGTGTATGCACGCGCGCTCAGGGCAGCTCACTGAGTTCGTCTTGACCGCACAGAGCAAACTTGCTTGCTGTTGATGAATTATTGTTTTTTTTTTCCCCTCTCGCGCCTCACGTCAACCGTGCCCTTGAAAACCACGTGGACACCTGCTAAACGAACACATGAAGAGAACGTGATCAGATCGATCCTGTCACGCGCTCGCCTACCCTGGCCCATCACGTAGAGACCGTGGTTGATGGCCACACACAAGTCCCGACACGATCACTCTCAAGACACACAGCCTGGCACTTGGAGAGGTGCCATTTATTGCCCCTTTTCTCTTCCTCTCAGTCCCCCTGCTTGCACGCGTTTTCCCGCGGATCTTGTCCTCCCACTTTTCTCCCACTTTTCTCTCACCCTCTACACCTCTATAGAAACAGTAGGTACCTCACACCGAGCTTGTGTGTCAAGGGCATTGCTCTGTGCATTCTGCGCTTTCAGTCGCCTTGCCATTTCTCCCCTTCGGCCGAGAAAAATCACTACGGGAAGAAAGTGGCTCTCGTTGCTCTCAAAGTAGTTCTTGGCCCGCACTCTTGGTGCTTAGCTCTCTCGTCTACTTTTTCCCCATCCCCTCTTCAGCTCCCAAGTTAGCTGTATAGTTAGGCGTAGGCATCCAACGTCAAGTGGCCCTTATCCCGCTTGCTTTCGGTACAGACCGTCAAGTCAAGCAAAGCCAACCGCCAGTCGGCACACTCTTCTTTTCAGCTCTTCTGGGTGCACTTGCTGATAGACAATGCTCGGAACTCGGAAATTGCTGTCCGTCTTCCAAAGTACACTCGTGCTACGCACGATTAGTGATGAGTACATTCCTCGCGCTTTCCCCGTGAAGTCCACGACAGGCCTCTCCGGTGTGGCCGTCGAGCCACTATGGAAGCCGAAGTTGCTCGCTGCCGCGTCGGAGCTGCAGGCCTTTCTGGTGTCTTCCGACATTCCAACGGAGTCGACCTACTTTAACATCGCCATGACTTTAGTGAAACGCATTAATTACGGCATTCAACAGTGCCAAGATGACTGGGCCACACTGGAGAAGAAGTACTTTTGGGGGTGGCCCGTTGAGTATATCCTTCAAGTCACCTGGCGTGAGCTGGAGACTGCCCAGAAGTGGAACGAATGGCGCTTCTGGGAGCTCGATCCGGAGCAGGTCAAGAAGGTGTCGCGCGAGGATCAGAATATCGGCAAGGAAGGCCTCGGCTACAACACGCCGTGGGAACAGGTCGTGCGTGAAGATTTCGACAAGCGCAAGAAGGCCCTCACCCAGGAGGAAATGGCGGAGCTCAAGCGAATGGACACTGAGCGGATGGCCCGTGAAACTGCGGCCTACAAGGAGCGCAAAGACCGTATTCGTGACGATCTAGAGAAGGCGCGCGGTGACATGCTCAAGAAATTCTTGAACAAGCGCTTTGCCGTAGATAAGGACCTGATGCGCATGCAGCCCGGTAAGGCGCAGAGCGGCAAGCAAGCTGAAGACCTCATCGCGGAGCTCCGCGCTGCAGTGAACCAGAACCCGAGCGCAAAGGACACGCCACCGACGAAGTGAGAAGCAAGCGATAGACAAACGCCCCCCCCCTTACACACACACACACAAAAGAAGAAGTGGGCCATGAAAACCGCGAGCTATGGACAGAGACGCGTGGCCTGCTGTTAGCTTGCCTCACCGACGAGGGTGTGTCGCGTGTCGACCCGCTTCTTTCCGGCTCTTCCTTCCCCTCCTTCTGTGCTTGCTCTCTCTTTTTCCCTTTTGTTCTCTCTGATATTCTTCTCGTTGCTTGTGAACTGTTATTGAATAGAACTATAGTAGTAGTTAGCGCTTGGTGTGATGCCCTAGTGTGCCGCTCTTCCCTGACCTTGTTTGTGTGCGTTTTTTTTTTAAATTCTCACAAACACACCTTACGACCCCCAACAAATGCGTGCGTTTCTTGACTCTCAATCATAACTGTACAACACACAACTACACCAAGAAACCCAGAGCGAGCAGCACCCCATCTCTCGCATGTTTCGCCTGCCGAGAAGAGGGGATGCATGCCTCATTCAAAGCTAGGGCACGCTAGTAGCCACAAAAGAGCGCTAGCCCGTTCCGGCTGTGGAAACAGCGGTGTGTCTCACAGTACATGGTGCGGGGCCTGTGGACGTCGCTACCGCGTCTCTCTATCTCTTGCACTTCTCTCCTCTTTGTTGCGTTATCCTAGCGTAGTGATGCGCGGCACGAGGGCATGAAAGGAACTCACGCGCCGAAGAGGCAGATGCACTGCCGTCTTTACACCGCGCACCGGCTATCGCAACTCGCCTTGGCGTTTTAAACCTCTGTCACACCTGACGGAAAGCGATGATGATAGGCCTCACATACATGGAAGCACACACACGCACACATTTATGTATATATATATATATATGTCCATACTTACCTTCTGGCTTCCTCTCCCATCCACTGCACTATCTCTCTATTGCCACACACCTACACGGACGCTTCGAATATCCAGTCTACTGTACGCAGGAAAAAGAAGTCAACGCGTTAGCACCGAGAGCCGCATACGCGTACACAGCCGAACGCACGAACACACAGACCGAATCTCGTGAATTCAGCTACACGCAAACGTCCTGTCCGTGTTGCACTGCCCACCTCTACGCACCTCTTTGAGTCCCCGCTCACCCTTCGCACACCTGTCACCTCGCTGCAGCTCCACGATGTCATTCTCTGTTGAAGCTCGGGAGTTTGTACCGGCGTCCTTTTCGACGCGCGCGCCGGCTCAGCACGGCAGCGCGCACGCGTGGAAAGACCGCGTGTGCATGTCTTACTTTGACTGCGGTGAATGCCCGTTCGCCGACAATTGCAAACACGCACACAACTTCTGTGAACTCAATACCGCAACGCGAACCAAGCTTCTGGCGACGATGCCCATGGAACAGCTGCCCCGCCATTTTCTCAAGCCCAACACGACCGCCGCGCCTGGCCACCGCGCCACCCAGGGACGTCGACGCGACCCCGCTGTGGTGGGGAGCAATCCGAGTCAACGCCGCCTGGCCCGTCTGACCGTTCAGCAGCGGCTGCCACTAGAGATGTCCGTGTCTAGCCAAACGTCCAGCAGCACAGCCCGGTCGAAGCCGTCCTCACCGATGACCGCCGCGGACGACGCCGCTTTCAAGATGCGCTTGCCAGCCCGGTGCCGTTATCCTCACCAGAACATTCCTGGCACGTACTACGACGCACTTGGTGTGCCTGTCGACGCGTCCGATGAAGAGATCTTCAGCAAGTACTATGCGTGGCGCCACGAGGGTTACAAGCGAATGCGTCTGATTGATCCCAAAGGTGCGGACAGCGCTGACCGACTGATTGTGGAGGCCCGCAATGTGCTCGGCCGCCCCTTCTTGAGGCGCGAGTACGACAGAACTGTGCCGGGAACCGTTGAGAACGCATGGAGCAAAGGCCTTGGCAACGGTCACGACACATCCATTAGTCAGTGCGGTCAGACGCAAGGTCACTCCACAACGGCGTCGTCGCTGGGGTCTGATCGCCTCATCTGCGGTGCGCGTCCGATTCAGCTCTCGAGTAGCGTAGCGTCACACGCCTCGGCTACGTCCTTGTCTGACGACATTTGGTAGCCGCCGGAACGGCGAAGAAAGTAAGAGAGGAAGCCCGTAACCGCGACGTGGAAGGCCTGTGTCGATCGGCACATGGCTACTGAATAGGGCAAAACCATTGTACGTCCCGACCCGCACTATTCTTCTTTTCGCGTCGTCCGCTTTCTCTCTCGCGACACCACTTGTATGCAACGCAATAATTGCACCTCTTTTCTGTTTCTCGTACTTTATTATTTTTAATTGTTTATTCTCATCTCAAGATTTCTCCCCCTTCTCCCCTCGTTTTCTCCTCTTTTCCCCCTTTCTTTTTACATTCACTTTAGATACACCGTCTTTGTAAAGACGCCCCTTTTCAATCTTTTTGTTTTCATTTGGTTCGCCAACCCTCCCTGCCCTCCCTCTTTTCTTTTTTGGCAACACCTTTACCATTTTTTTTTTTCATTTACACTTCTTCCCTGTATCCCAACACCACTCTGTGTGCGTGTGTGTGTTGTACCCGTCCCTTTCTCCCGCCTACATTCGCATAAACACGCACACGCACATCTATTGACACCGCCACTGCAGATTTCGAGGCTCGCCAACCAAACTTGTACCGGCCAAAAAAAAAAAAAACGCGCCTCGTTGTCTGCCTGCGCACGTGTTTGTTTCGTGACTGGGGAAGTTGCCACGCTGACGCTGGCACTTGCATTCCCCACATACGGACCCCCAAAGGCCGCGAGAGCGTCCCAGCCGAAAACGCATACCTGTATGCTCCGAGAGAAGCAAACACTCTCATTTTTTTTTTCTTTACGTGTGTGCGTGTCTGTTTGTGTTTTCTTCGCACTTGGATTGTGAAATGACGAAAAAAACAACAGCAAAAATGAACATACACGCTCAAGAATCAAATCAGAATCCAATGCAGACTCTCTCCAACCACCGAAGTGTCTGTGTTGGCACAAAAACGAAGAATAGCGAAAGGTAAAGAAGCTGGACCGTCTCCGTACACGAAACTCCCATGAGAAGACACGCGGATACACACACACACACACACAAGAAGAAAAAGAAAAAGAAAAAAAGAAGACAATGTAGTGACACGTATGTGAACTCTCTCAAACATTCGCCTCGTATGGAAAGGCGGATGAAGAAGACGACGGAAAAAAAAAAAAAAGATCTCTGCCATACATAAACGATTTTCAAAGAATGACACGTGTAAGCGAACAATTACACCTCCACAAGACTGTACAACCACCATTGTATGCACGCAAAAAACACCACAGCCTTAGATTTACATCAAGAGTGTCAGTCCTCATGTACTTTCCCGTTGCGAGCTGCCCACGTGCGCGCTAGCCGTGAGTCGTTGCACTTCGGGAGTATGCGCTCTCTCCGTGACAGACCAGAAGTCCCTCACGTGAGAGAAGCATAGGCACACAAATACACACAGAAAAGACCACACACACACACAGCAACAGCCACAAGAGCAACAACATCATCAACAAGAAAATCAGCGGAGAACTGACATACCAGCACCCTGTAGGTGACTCAGCTGGTTTACACAGCACTGATCATTTGAACCATTCAGGACGATGTTACTACGTGCTTCCAGCCTTCGCGTGGATTTCAGCGGATCGGAAGCAGCCTGAGGGACAGCAACTACTTTGCCCTTTACGGTCGCACTGGGGCACCCACGCTCGCATTTTTTGTCCACCCTGCGCACGCAACGGCCCCGCTTCTTCCATCCATATCGCCTCTGCTCTATCCCTGGTACTCTTGTCCTTCTACTTTCCCTCTTATGCGTCTTCACTCCTTGGTGGTGAACCCGCATTGCCGTCCTCACCTCATCACACCTGCTCTCCCCGCTTACTGCGCGCTCCAGACTGCAAATCAAAATGGCCAAGAAGAGCAAGTCTAAGGTGGACACCATCAACACCAAGCTCCAGCTGGTGATGAAGTCCGGCAAGTACTCCCTGGGCACGCAGCAGGCGATCGCCACGCTCCGCCAGGGCCGCAGCAAGCTGATTGTGATCGCTAGCAACTGCCCCCCTGTCCGCCGCGCTGAGATCGAGTACTACTGCACGCTCAGCAAGACCCCGATCCACCACTACTCCGGTAACAACCTGGACCTGGGCACTGCTTGCGGTCGCCACTTCCGCACGTGCGTCCTGACCGTGACGGACGTCGGTGACTCCGACATTGTCGCTTAAATGCAGTCATTATTTGGTGCGCGCACCAGTATTTTCCCTTCTTTTCTCCTAGTGAAGAAACACTGATACCCCAAGAAAACCAAAAACGGCGACACCTCATCACATGTAATGGGCAGATGTGTGGCGCGTGCCAATCTGTGTTGCGCTCATGCGGATCGCCTGGTACTGTCTCGTATCCACTCACCTCGTGCGCCTCTACAGGAGTGGGCCCTCGGGAGAGCTTAGTGAAGACGTGCGCGTGCTAGTGCGCGTCGAAGGGCAGACCTGCCCACATTTCGCCAAGGAACACAAGGCTACGCGCGGAACGTACGATGATACCTTCTGTGAGTGGTGCTGTTACCATCTTCGTCAACTAGTCTGCCAGAGAGGGAATACACTCTTCTCTTCTTGTGACTGCACGTTGTCCCTCTCTCACTTCTTCTACCATTTTTCGTTTCCCTCCCCCTTGCTATATACACCTTCTCCTTACCCGCATCGTTGTGCGCTTCCTCCCCGCCTCATTGACGGTTTCACCACTTTTCAAGTTCATTTTATAGTCAAAATGGCCAAGAAGAGCAAGTCTAAGGTGGACACCATCAACACCAAGCTCCAGCTGGTGATGAAGTCCGGCAAGTACTCCCTGGGCACGCAGCAGGCGATCGCCACGCTCCGCCAGGGCCGCAGCAAGCTGATTGTGATCGCTAGCAACTGCCCCCCTGTCCGCCGCGCTGAGATCGAGTACTACTGCACGCTCAGCAAGACCCCGATCCACCACTACTCCGGTAACAACCTGGACCTGGGCACTGCTTGCGGTCGCCACTTCCGCACGTGCGTCCTGACCGTGACGGACGTCGGTGACTCCGACATTGTCGCCTAAACCATTTTCGGCTAGGTATGAGCACTTTGTTTCCGCTATTTTTCCTTTCACAAGCATCAGCAATAATTAAAACAAAAGATGTGCCTGTTGGCACTGCTGACAACAGCCAGGCACTAGAGTCTTCCTTGTGCCCGTGTCAAGAGGAACAGCTGGGCAAATGCAGGCTCCTTCCCCCCCTTTCTTCGAGTTGCACTGATTGTGGGCGACCAGCACACTTGCTTGACTGTGGGACAAGGGTGGTCCTTTTTTTGTTCGTTTGTAGGACGCCTTGGCTGCAGCACGCGATAGCCTCTCCTGTCTCCCTCCCTCACTGCGCCTTGGACCACAAACCCCACTGTTTGCCAGAAGACACACACAGAATAGCCGTAACTGGGAGCTTTCCTGCCTTCTGAGCATGCCAGTAATTGTTGTCTCGTATCAGAGCGCGGAGGTTTGCAAAATGGTGCTTCGCAAGGACACATGATGACACTCCTATCCTCCCCTCCCTCCTCTTTTTTCTCCCTTTTTTTGCCCGCTGACTGCGCTTGTTTACTTGCGATATGTACCATCGCCAAGGGCTCGTGACAAGTTAAGGACCGCGGCAGTGCTTCTGCGTATCGCTTCGCCGTCTTCACTTGCATTAAGTGCGGCTCTGTTGGCATCCCTCTCACCCTTCGACGGTTCCGCTGCTCCTTCAGTAAGTCGGGCACGTTACTCCCGTGCAGGTGGGCTCGCCGTTGTCCTGCTCCCTCTCTTCGCGACAACTCTGTTTTCTCTTCCTTCTTTTTTTTTTTCCTTGCCAATACTCCGCGTAGAAACTAGGCGATGGAGCCTGAGCTCAGCCGGCGCCTAAGCATCCACGTCGATCAAGTCAGCGATGACGACGTTCTCGGACAGTTGTTCACGACGTGTGCGGCGTACGGCACTGTTGAAGACATGATCTGTGACCGAAGCCATTACTACAACGCTTCGGATGTCGTCGTGCAGTTCCAAAAGCTGTCCAGCGCGGAGCAGCTCCAGCGGGACGCCAACCAGCGCCGAGGTGTGTCATGGCGCGTGCGCTTCGAGTCTGCATCACCACACACTGGCCAGGACGCGCTAGTGAGTTCAACACAGCCTTTTTCAGAAGAGGTACTCGCCCTGTTCGCTGGTGGTGGCGGTGACGCAGAAAAGGCTCCGAAGATATGCCCGACATTTCGTGAGTGTGTGCGTGGTGTCAAGAACGTTCATTTTAGTGCCAGTGCGCTCGCAGGTGCTGGTGAGGCGTCTGGTGAGACTCACCCATTCGTAGGTGTTCTGCGTGCTGTGGACGAGGTGGCACGTCACTGTATCGGCCGATATGTGGGTGTGCTGAGCTTTCCCGACGCGCATGCGTGCCACATCTTCTTGACGCGACATCAGTCGTCCCTCGCCAAGGACCATCGCACTTTCGCCCTTCACGTTGGGCAGCCGGCAGGCGCGCTCGGGAACGCTGTCAAGAAGCTTCTCACGTGTCAGCCTCTGAGCACTCTCGCTGAGGGCGCCGTCCTGCGGGCGTATGTGGTCTCCATATCATCCAGTAAGACTTCCTGCACAGTCGATGCGGGTGTGGTGACCTCTGGCGTCGCCGCAGGGGGCGAGCGCACGGTCGTTCCCATCGACACTGCCACGAACTTTCTCAAGGTCGCAGAGGGTGATGAAGTGATGGTGCAGATCACGCACATTCTCCCCCCGACCGCGGGCAAACTACCCCATGTCACAGGCTCTCTGCAGCACGTCGTTATCACCCCCACCGCCACCGCTACAGCCGGCGCACACCGACAGAACCGCGCCAACCGCGGTGCCCTTGCTGCCGGCGCGTCGCCACCGTCACGCGGCACCACCGCATCCACCACAGCTTCCGTGTTGGCGTCTCTTCCTCGCGGGAGTGGCGGCGGTCGCAGCGCTGTACCTGCCACGGCGGGGCGTGGCCGAGGCCAGGAGTCTCTCGCAAGCAAAGTTTTCCGCGCGATTCAGGAGAAGAAGCAGCAGCAGGCACAGCATCGCGGCACTGGTGGCAGCACGGAGTCCGTCCAAGATGGAAAGCACACGGACGGCGCATCTCACCTGGACGATCCGCGCACACATCGCCACCGCCTTGAGAGGCTCGCCACCTACCCGCCTGGTACGCACATCTACTCACGCCTGCTCATCCAAATCGAGCGCGTTGCAGTGGATGGCCTACACGCTGTCGCCTTGTCCGTCCTGAACGATGAAGAGGCGGCTCACTCGCTGGCTGCTTCCGATGCACCCCGCGCTGTGCCCGTTTCGTTTCCCGTGTTGGTGCCTGCGAATCTTGTTCCACGTGAGGAAGGACACAGCTGGTCTGCCTTTGCGGTCGCGGGTGAAAAGATGACTGTTGCCTTGCTGTACGCAGTCGCGGTCGCTGGAAGCAGTGCGACGCTTCTGGGTATTGCGTCCAAGCTGGATGCTGATCTGCGCCTCACAAAGACGATGCCTGTCATGGCCCCCCGCTCAGGCTCCGGCTTGCTGCCGACACCATCAGCCGATGAAGGTGAGGATGCGCCGGCTCCTGAGTCATTGGTGGGCTGTGGTGTCAAGGGTGTGCGCATGCTCGACTTGTCGGCTCGCGATATGGGCGTGGACGGGTCAAACACGCACTTTCCCGCCGCTATTGTGCAGGGCAACGTGACGAATCGTGAGAACGCACCGGTCTCCACGACACTGCCCGTGGTGGTACCTCTCAAGGCACTTGATGCGACTGGCACCAGCCTCGCTACTTCCTCTCGCGCCGACGGCACCGCGGAGGTCTTGGATCTGGTGATCAGTGAAGTGGTGAACGAGGTGAAGCGAGGTCACTACGCCGTGGCGATCCCGCGCGAGTCATTTGAAGCCGCTGTCGCCGCGAAACGCCAGAGCGAGCAGGCGATACGAGAGCGTAAACGCGAAGATGTTCGCAAGGCCCTCGCCGCCGCCATTGCCAAGACGAGCTCTACGCGTCCTTCGACCACTCACACCCCAGCTGATGGCTCCCTGGGGGCGAAAAGAGCGCGAACCGAATTCTGACCTCCATTGACGGATGCGGATCACCTAAAAGTCAACATTTCCTTTTCCCCACTGTTTCTCTTTTCATTCAAACGAGAGTCAATATCACTTCAACACTCACCACCGACGGCATCCGACCGAGTGTCTCACACAGTCTCTCGCGGCGTTTTCAATTTGTTCTCTTCCTGGCTCCAAGCATATCTGCGCCGTGTCCGCTCGCCACTTGCTGTCGTACGGCTCCCTCTGTCTGGCGCTTATCCTCTCGGCACCGTCTGAGCGATCAAAGCGGCGCACACATCGATACCCGCTTTCGTTCTTCTCCTCACCTTGTTGTACATCACAGATGCGTGTGTGCGTGTGAGTGTGCGGGTGCCTTCTTCACCATTTGTCATTTCCTCTTTTTATTTATTTCACCGTCACTTTCTCACCGCCCATCTCTCCCCCCCATACACACATACTCATGAAATGCACGCACGTATGCGACCCCCAATTCGACATTACTGACCAACACAAGCAGAACAACAAAACTCGCCGACCATCACAGAATCAGAGGGTGCGTAGCGCATCGGATGGAGGTCAACATAGAGACACTGGTTGTCTCTGGTGTATTTCAAGTACGCTTTGGCTCACACCAGCGCAGCACGCACACTCGCACGGTCGAGCTGCACAACAACGATGAGCTCTACTTCTTCGAAGAACCAGAAGATTCACTGGCAAAACACCTGCGCGAGAAGGTGTACGTTGACGGGGCGCGTGTGATCGATTGCGGTTCTCCAGGTAAAAGTACGATGGAAGTCCTCGCCCTATTCCTGCGAGACTACGACTATGCTGAACGCGTCGACACGCTGGGCAACAGAAAAGATGTTCTATTCGAGCCGTCCAAGGCGCTTGCCAGCACGGAGGCGCACCTCTTCGCGCGTCAAGGCCAGTTTGCGGTTTTGCTTAGCAGCCGATCCAAGTCGAACAAGTCGAACCTTTTCAAAGCGCTGCGAAACGCTTCCCACGTCTACGTGTCCTCGCATTCTTCTCCTGTTGGCAACAACGCACCCGCCGCGCTTCCGCAGGTCAAGAACAGGTTCGATGATGTTCTCCGCGGCATTCCGCGCGACACGTCCGACACACGCCGCGCCCGCTCACCACCCAACTCGCCGTCGTCGTCCGTGAGTGTTCTGTCAGACCACGAAGTGCTGCAGCTCGAGGATGTACTCCGTGCGTACGATGCGAACCAGGCGGCCCTTGGATCGTCCCCCCACACCACGGCAATCAGCCTGGCTGCACAAGACGAAGAGGAGCTGCCTGCAGTGTCGTCAGAGCCAGGGTGCGCGCTGACCTCGCCCCTGAACTCGCCCTCGGGGACATCGACCGTCGGTGCCATACCGACGCGCCTCATGGCCTCCCCACTCTACAGCGCGTGTCTGGAGAACCAGCCACTGAACTTGGCCTGCGCGGACTGCGATGAGAGCTTCCCGACGTGGTGTGTGCTGCAACCTTTTGGCGTGTTTGTCTGCATTGACTGTGTGGGTGTGCATCGGCGGCTATGGGCGAACCGGTGTCGTGAGGCGGAGATGGACAACTGGAATGCGAAGGACGTCACGTTCATGGCTTCGAGAGGTAATGCAATTACCAACGCGGAGCTCGAATTTGACGTGAGCTTCCCCCCAGACAGCGTCGAAGCCACCACCGGCGCGCCACCGCCTTGCAAGCCATATCATCACTTTTCCAAGGTGGAGCTGCGCGAGTCGTACATTCGCTGGAAGTACGAGGAAAAGCTCTTCACACAAACAGCGCACCCTCAGCGCGCGGAGCGAGTGGTCAACCCACCTCGCGACCCTGTTGGTGTGAGCATTGCCATTACGCAGGGCGGCAATGTCGCCGCTGATGTGTGCGTCAGTCCGACCACCGCGGGCGAGTTTTCACCTCCACCCGGAGAACAGCTGAGCGCGGCGCTTGCCCCGCCACGGTACACCGCGCTGGTGAAGCTCATTCTGAAGGAACTCAATGCCAGTGCCTGCTTCGCCGGCGCCACGTGCGTTCTTTCCAACGGTTTCCAACAGCTGCACAGCAACCCTGGCCGAAAGCTGATGCGCATCGCAAACGCCACGGCGTGGGATGAGTCTGTGCAGCTCGGTGTGGAGAGTCCCTACAAGCCACTTTTTTGTGCCGTATACAACGCGAAGGAGGAGCTGATAGCAGCTGCCGAGTTTACACTGCCGCAACCGATCATCGATGGCGCAGCAGGCATGCTGACGATCCCCTTACCGTGGTGCGAACTAGACAAGAAGTGTTCTCACCGCAGTCACAAACCGTGGCAGCTGACCGCGCTGGCCAGTTTCTCAGAACTTCAATAGGCGCAACAACTTATTGATGTGCAACTGCTTCGTCTCTTTGATCACCGATCGCGTTTTTTTTTTCTTTCTTTCTTCCAATCGTCCACATTTCACGGATGTCTTTCTCTTCTCTCTGGGCTTGTCCTGCTTCTTGTCCTTCGAACGTATCCCATTCGCAGCAGCACATACACAGTCACCCATTCATTTCCACGGGTCTGTTCGTCGAATAGGCACGCACGAGCAGAGAGCTCCTTTCCCCCCCCCTCCGTCATCCGCTGCTCATGACTCAACTATCCACTGTGGTAAGCTTTTTAGTATACTCGTGGTCGATTGTACACTTGTTCTCTGACTTCTTTGCGTGTCTGGTGAATCCCTCCCCAAGCGCCTGGGCTTTGCCGGTACCCTACTTGGAAAGAAATGAAAGGCGAACGCTTTCGTCGCCCTTCCGTCTCGCGCGCCCTCCTTCGTATTTCGTCAGGGCGACTGCACGGCGAAAAAAAAAAAAAAGAACTGTCAAAATAGATGCCTTTCGCCACCCGATTGGTTGCTGCTGCTATACGGTTGTCCTCATTAGACGCTGCTCCCTGGTACCTTTCTGATCCGCACACGTCTCTCTCTTTTTCATCTCTCGCACATCCTCTGCCTCACCCCCCCCGTCCCTGAACTGTGCTGCACAAATCGAAAGAAAAGTATTTTCCCCATTTGTTCCGTCATCTCTCTTCACGACATCTCTCCCATCGCTCTTTTTTTGGCGTTCACACGTTCTGTCTCCGCTCGCCACGCCATGTTCTTGACTGCCCCGTTTCTGCCCATCTGGGTGATGTTGGTGTCCATTGTCACGTACACCGTTCTCCGTCACTACGACACCGTTGATCTGTACCAGTACCAGGAAAAGATGCACGGTCTTCCTCCGTACGTGTGCTGCCTGGCCGTGCTCATTCCTCCGGCAGTGCTTGTGTCCTACAACTTTGTGCTGGGCCTGGGTCCGAAGCCAGCGAAAACCGGCATTAAGCTCTAATTGTCACGCACACACAAGGACCGAGTGCCGACCACGCACCCAGTTGGCCAACAAAACAAAATCACGAAAGAAAGGAACGTGAGGGACGTTGCCGCACAAATACGTCTAAAAAGAGTGTATTGTTTGTACATGACTATCTTATCATGCGACGTGTGTGACAACAGGCCGCGGAGAGGTGGCTGACTTGTTAAAGACGATGAGGTAGCCCAGCGACTCTCACCCAACGCTCCAAAAACATGCTTACACTTTCAAAAAAAAAAAATGCAGACAAAAAAAAGACAGCGCTACACACCCACGCACACGCACCAGCGAAAGAGATCGAGTGCGCGGATGAACAAGGAGCTGCAATGGGTGGTCCGCACCGTTCTATATGTTTTTTTTTTTTACTCTTTCCCCTCACGTTCTGCTCATCCGTTGTGTGCGGTGACACCACAACGAGTACAGTCGCGAATCAATGTCGCTGTGTCAGGAGGATCCTCAACAAAGCATACATTTTTTTTTCCCCTTTATCCATGAGAAACAGGACATCCTGGGCTGCTACTACACACATGCTGTGTATGCGCCTGCACACCCATGTGAACCACAGCTTACGCACACCCGATCGAATCGAGCGTGTAGGCGTTGCACGCAGCGACCGTGTGGCTGTGTTGGGCACTGCTGAACACCGCGCGTTCCCATCTCACCTCTGCACCTTTCCGCGCAGATGCGAACGAGTCTCAGTACGTTTCCCACCTCTACTTCTTCATGCGCTTCCCCTCTATTCTAATTGCCTGTTCCGCACTCTTGCTCTTGACTGGATACGACGGTTAGGTGGGACCCCCCCCGAGTAAAAAAAAAGTATATATCGAGAGAGTACTGACACCTGAGCCTGTGGCCTCACCGTTGCTCATTCTTATCCCTCCCTCCTCACGTTCTCATTGCCATGCTGGAGCGCGTCACATTTTTTGGCATTCACAGTGCGGTGCACCTGTTCTGCTACACCGTTCCTCGCTGGCTGCACATTCTGTGTGTGCGCCTCCCCGTGACGCTGTGGGAGCTCATCTCGTTCAAGCGTCCTTTTACCTACAGCTTCAAGCGCGAGCGCCAGATCAAGGTCGTGACCAACAACAAGGATGCCACTGTGCGTCCCGCGAACATGGCTCGACTCGGCCTCAGCGAAGACATGCAGTACAAGGGCCCGCTCTATAATGGACACATTCATACCGTTCTCGGTGCTATGCGGTTGGCCCACCGCGTCACCTACGACCGGGAGCTGGTCGACGCCTATGATACAAATCCCATTTGTCTGGACTGGCTCACGGTGCCACCGACCTCCGAAGTGAAGGCCAAGGCGGTGCTTCTGATTGTGCCTGGTCTGGGCAATTACGGCCAGACCAACTACATTCAGCGCCTTGTGCGGGCGGCGGTGAAGCGTGGGTATCACTGCTGCGTGCTCACCCCTCGCGGCATGGGCTCGGCCCCGTTGAAGGTGCCACAACTCACCTGTGTGACGTTCACAGCGGACGTCCGCGTGGTGCTGAGGAAACATCTGCACCTTGAGCAAATCGAGGAGCGATTCGGTGCGGCGCTCCCCGTGTACGCGCTCGGCTTCAGTGCAGGCGGCTCGACACTCATCAAAGCCGTAGCGGAGGAGGAGATGGCGCTCAAGGAGGATGCCTCGCTTTACGGCCCACGTGGGTTTCCTGTGTCCCTGTGCATCAGTATGGCTGCGCCGTACCATATGAAGGCTCACGCTCATGCGATGCTCACGCCTATTGGCCGCAGACTCTACCAGGCGGCGATGCTGAGTGCGCTTCGGAAGTACACCATCAAGCACCAGGCCGTTCTGCTGCAAGGTCTGAAGGGCCTCGAGTGGCTCAACGAAGACAACGCTGCAGAGTACCTGCGGAGCCTCAAGACGGTCGAGGACTTTGATGAACACATCGTTGCACCGCATTTCGGATACGGTCACGCCATCAACTACTACGAAGACGCGGATGTCTTCAAGTGGTTGCCGCACGTCATCGCGACACCGCTGGTGTGCGTGGCTACGCGCGATGATCCCATCGTCGCGTACGGCCACACGGCAGACGACTGGCAGCGTCTCCTCGCCGAGTCTCGCAACATCACGTATGTGGAGACGCCTGTCGGTGGGCACATCGCGTACCTCTTGGATCCCATCAGCGAAGCCATGGAGCAGGACAGCTTCTTGATCAACTTCCCAATGCAGTGCATGGACCGCTTCACTGCGACGAGTACGAAAGAGCTTTGATTGCGGATGCGTGCCGAGTAGAGAGACCCAACCCACCCACGCGTGGGTGCTTACCTTTGGTGAAAGGCCTGGCCCTGCGTGTGCCCTATCAGAACACTCCCAAATGTGCACATTGCTTCACCCCCTGTTGACTACCGAATCACCGATACACGTATAGAGAGACAGATGTATTTGACCTTACGCCGTTCCCACACAAACTCATGGGATAAGACAGATGGACTTGTCCCCCCCCTACCCACCACAACACTTTTTTCTTCTCCTTCCTACACCGCCGTGACGGGGCACGGGACGCGATCGTGCAGGGCACCATATCACTCTGGGACTCGTGCTGATGTGTTACGGCTCGCGCCTTTCTTTCTCGTCACTGGCTATTTATTACCATCATGTGCGTACCCCCAAGTCAATGTTGTTCTCTCTCCTCCTCCTCCCTATGCACAACAGTTCTACTGGTCTCATCTACGCTGACACACTCAACGTCAAGTCCTTCCCTCACTCGGTGCCACCCCGCCCACACATACACACACACACACCTTAGCGCCAATGAAGCCAGCTACCGAACCCGCAAACGATACCACGATTATCGTTGCCGAGGCAACTAGCTCAGGTCCACAGAGGCCTCTTCTGTTTCAGATTCTCATCTGGGTGATCTGTGCATCACTGCTCGCGTGCGGCACAGCGACCTTCATCCTGTTCTGCATTTCCCCCTCAGGTCTCTCCCGCGCGTTTATCTCCTTCTACCTCATGACGTTTGGTATCATCGCGTGCATGTCTCAGCTGCGCATCGCTGCTTTCCGCGAGCTCTTCGGTCTTCTCAACACCGACTACGGTCTAGGACTGTTTTTCTGCTTCTGCGGTACGCTAGGCATGTCATTCGGCTTCAGGCTGAACGCAGCCACCCTAGTGCCCTTCTTCTCTGGTATTTTCTGGATAGCGTCAGGCGCGATCCTGATCACAGGCGGGGCGATTCTCAAGTGCCGCACTACCAATACCGCGGCATAGGACGCTTTGTGTCAGCCAGAAGAAGAGGAGGAAGAAAAAAAAAAAAAAGGAATGAAGGAAAAGCTGGAGAGGACTGAGTGTGGTTGTATCTCTCTAAGCCTCCTTCCTTCTTTCCCCACTGATGCGCACAAGGGCACGAAGTCGTCCGTTAGTGCTCTCCTCTATCGCCCTTGCTTCACCTACAACACAAACAAAAACCAAGCATTGCTGTATCGTTAGTTTTCTCAACAGTTGTTCCGCACAGCGTGGAGCGACAGAGCCAAAGGAACACAAAAAGAAAGCACCAAAGCTTATACGCACAGAGGCGGCACATGAACTCAGGAGGGAACCGCACACGGTCGTTGCGGTCACAGAGGGTTTTTTTCTTGCCTACAGACTGCCCCCTGCGACGTGACACATGTGGCACACGCACCCCTCTCCTTTCACCGTCGTGTGCATCCACAGAGCGTCCCCATGGGATGGAGGCCCGTCAAACCGCTCGCTTCTACTCCCCGCTTGGTGTCAGTGCGCTTTTCCGTCTCGAGAAAGGTACCTCACTGTACTTCATCCGCTTGCTCTAGACACCACATCACTCGTCCTACGGACAATCCGAATAGCGACCGATTTTACGCACGCAGAGTCCGCTGAACGCAACCAACCTGCCCGATACCGCTTCCATTATTCTCATTCTTATTTTTCAACACCTTCTCACCCGTAGCTACCGTTTTTTTATTTTCCTGATCGGCCTCGGAGATCCGAGAACACTACCGTTTTTCCTTCTTTTTTTTTTTCTTGTCTCCTCAGACCCTAGCGAACACTCTGCACGCACAAACCAAAGCACCCACACCGACGAACTTCAGTCAAGCATGATGCAGGTCGAACTCATTGAGCGGACCATGGTCGTCAAGATCATGGTCGGCGCTAATTGCCTTTCTTTGGTCATCCTCGGATTTATCGGACTCCTCGGCAATATTCTCATGATTATTTCTGACCCACCGAAGCTAGTTCTCGCCGCGTACATTTTCATCTTCGGCCTCGTCGCGACGTGCGCGGAGCTGGGCCTCAGCTTCGCGAAACAACGGTTTGGCTTCCTCCGCTACTGGATTGGCGAGGCGGTGTTCTTCATCTTTGTCGGCACGCTAGGCATCTCATTCGGCACGAGCAGCATCCTGCTGTTGATTGTTGGCATCTACTCGTGCGTCGTCGGTCTTGTCTGCGTACTAGACCACTTTGTGTGCGGTCGAAGGTTTCTGGAAGACCACGTTGCCCGCTAGAGAAGCGCCACCTTCACGCGCCCGTGGTACGATGATATGGAGAGCCGACAGCTACAGAAGTCGTCATGACGGTCTCCGCAATGTTTTTGCTTTCTCTTTCTTACTTGTGCCGCCGCGTGGGAATTTTCACGCGTACTTTGGCGGACACATGATCGAGCAGTTCACCCTACGCTGCGCTGTTTCTCTGTACTGCCCCAACATGCCGCTCACCTCCGAAACTGAGAGAAAAAACAAAGGATCGATTTTCCCTGCGTCCACTGTGTTTCATTGCGCACATCAGAGAACCAACAGCAAAGAAGAACAAAAGCGACACCACCAAGAAAAAGAAAAAGTGTGTGTGTGTGTGTGATTTCCAACGGGGAACTGTCAAAAAGGGGAAACACCGTATATGTCACCGAACGGGGCACTCTCTGTCGGCTGTGCACGTGTGCACACACGTGCCGTGGTTGTGAAGCGCGCCTCCCCTGCTCACAGTCGTTTCCCCAAGTACTTGTGAGTAAGCGCGTCCGTATTTGATCTCTCTCTCTGTGCACCGACGGCCTTCCGTTTCCACACGCTAGTGATAGCCTTGTTCGATGTTTATCCTTTGCTGACTGCCATACCGCTCTCTCCCCCAACACTGCGTTATTTCCCGTGTGCCCTTCAATCTGATTCGTGCGCACAGTCACTCTAGGCGACACGACATTAACAGCAGCGAGAGAGGCACGAAAGAATCGTCTCGGTATTTTCTTCGCATCTCTCTTCGCACGTGTGCTCGTCTCAGTGCGTGTACGCGTTTGCCAACGACGTCATTTGTTTTCAGCTTGTCTTGTTGAACGTTGCCCATGCACCGCTTCACAGCAAAGACTGTCACGGGATCGCGTATGCGAGTAGCTACTTCCACTGTATGCCACCGATCCGTGCAACGCTGCGTGTCCACAACGGGTGCCTTGTGGGCCGCAACAGGAGCGGCGCCTCCCCCTCCCCCTCCACCACCACAACGACCCGTCCCGATGGCACCACCGCCTCCGCCGCCAACGGCTTCAGCGTCCCCACCTACCGTCGAGGCTACACCAGCACCACCACCACCACTGCCAGCTCCTTCGGCGCTCCACGTCACCGGCTCTCCCCAGACACCATCTCGTCCACCCGGTGCTCGCGAACGCAGCCCGTCTCAGCACGGCAGGCCTTCTCCGCCACGTCAAGGCAAGAAGCCGAAGTCTGCCGTGAAGCCGAATACCCCGACACCCAAGTCTAAGAGCGCAACCAAGAGCCGAGACGCCGCACGAAGCGGCAGATCAAGCAAGACCCCAGCACGTACCCTTCCTCACGCACCCCCACCTCTGCCTCCACACCGCACGGGTGGAGCGGCTTCTCCGCCTCCCCCACCTCGCCCACCGAGTGCCCCGCTGGCACCACCTCCGCCTGCTGCTGCTGCGGCAGCCGCCACATCATCCCTCAATGACATCTACACAATCGCCCCACCAAAACCGGCAGTGACGGATAGCGCCGTGGCGAGTGCGGATGAGGTCGCCTCTGTGCTTCAGCCGTCTTTCGCGGCCGCAGTGGAGGCAGCGGTGCTGCACGCGCGCGACACCATTCCCACAAGACGCGCTAAGGTAGAGGCGGTCCCCTCAGACAACGCTGCAGCAGAAGAGGAGGAGGGGCTCACACAGGACGCACCAGGTGAGTCGCCAGCGGACGCGCCAGACGACACCCACACGGCGCTGTCCACGAAGGCCGCAACGCACACTATTACCGAGGCTGATATTGTGTCTGAATCCCTTCGAGAGGCCTCCGCGCCGTCCGAAGCGGACGGGCAAGAGGTGTGGCGCAGCGATCCTGATTTGGCACCACTGCCTTCAGCCTTCGCGTCGAGTGTAGACAACCATGAGATCCCTTCGCACATGGGTGGTGACGAGGCTGACGTGGAAACAATTGGGGATGATAACGGCAGTATCGCAAACACCACACAGACGGCGCACCACCCTGACCTCACGGCAACGACCGCAACACTCGGCGCGACGGAGGAAGTGAATCCTTTCGTTGTTTGGCGCGGCGTTCGCGAGCCGCTGCCGTCGCCCGGCCCCGGCACTATGCCGTACATTCGAGTCACCACGGCGGCACCTGTGCTCACTTCGGCGCGCTTTGTGGCCACCGTGCAGGTTGTTGAGCGTCCTCCGACAATGGCGGCGCTGTTGGAGTCTTTACTTGGCGCGCTAGGTGAAGTTGAGGCGTGGGCCGCCACCCAGACGTCATGCACAGTCGGTGGCACCAGCAAAACAGAGGGTGGTGCGAGCCACGCGGACCGCCAAATCATAGTGCGTCTGTCGTCTAGCCCGCATCTGCCTTTTTTCACTGCCGAGCAGCACGCTCTTGAACTCTCTGCGACTGAGTTGGCAGCGTACTGCAAGCAGCGCGATCATGTGCTGCGGCGGCTCTACTACCCGTCTGTGCCGGGTCTCACCTTCGCGGCCGAGGCGCAGGGCACCGTCAGCGACTTGGCAGCGGAACTTTTCTTCGCATGCTCTACACGCCGGCTGATGACTCTGACAGCAGAGACGTCTGTTGGCTTCCCGTCCTTGTCTCTCGGTCTTTTCCCTTCGTTTTACACCGTGAACCGGCTGCGCCAGCTCCAGGGTGTGCTCTTCACGATTGACAATGTCCCCAAGTTGCACGAGTACGACGCCTCCAGCCTCGGTGACGTCGGCCTCGCCGAGATCCCTGCACAGTCTCGTGCACCGACGGAGGAGGGCATGCTCTCTGGCGTCATGGTCGCACAGCCGCCAGCACCAGGTTGGGGTGCGTGGCTCGAAGATCAGGCACTCTCTCGTCTCTGCCGCAGCCCGTCGTCGCGGGAAGCCGTCATCACGCATCTTCTGCTGCCGCGCGGCTTCACGTGCCAGTGCCAAGGTCTCGAGGGTGTGTTTTCCGCGATGCCAGCATGGCGTGAGTACGCGCTGCGGGCGGCCACGCACTGCCAAGAGGAGGGCGGTGACCGCACAGCTATCGCGACCGCCTGCCGCTGCCAAGCCATGGTGACGGGACTCCGTAGTGGCGACACGCGCGCAGTGGGCGAAGCCACTGGGGTGCTGCCTTTCCGGAGCGCGCCGCGCTGCCACAGTCGGCGCCTGCTACGCCATGCGGCTGCGACGCAGCGTCGGCAGCTGGCGCCTCTTACGAGCCCGTTGTTCGTTACGTTTCGCCCACACGAGGTGGATCAGTGGCCGAAAAAAGAAAACGCCCTCGCTGAGGCCATGGCGGACAGCACGTCAGACGACCCAGCAGGCCGGGGTGGTGCTACAGCCGTGCTTGACGTCTCTGGGCACGCGCTCCCCGATACACTGCGGCTGCTCGCCTCCTTCAAGGAAAAGGGCTTCCATCGCTCTCAGTCGCTTCGCGTCGTGCTCCTTGGCGATGCGGACACGGCAGCACAGACGGTGCTGAGGGAAGTGCCGTGCGCGGCTATCATTTCCGCCGTCTCACCGTTCACTGTCATGCCCTTCGCGTCGTCGCTTCAACAGGTGCGCCTGTTCGCACACAGCGAGTGGCCAGCGGACCTTCAGCACGACACGCTGGCAGCGGCGGCGACGTATCTGCAGCATCTCTCCACACCGTACGTGCTGTGTGCGACCCCCGCACTTCAACGGGTGGTGGTGGCGTACCTGACCGAGGCGCTTCGCATGATGACAACGAAGACCGCGACAGCACCGGTGTCGGCTGCGCAACTGGAGCGCGCCGCGGTGACGGAGCTGGGTCTCTTTTGCGGTCCCGTGGAATTGTTAAAGCTGTACGGCGGGCCCGCGGGAATGAAGGCGATGATAACGTCGATTCGCACGTGTGCCACGGCCGGAGCTGCGTCGGTGCCACTCGCATCTCGTAGCCAGCTCATGTTGGACGAGGCCACTGCCAGTGAGTCCGCGCTGCAGGCCATGCTGGTGCGCCCCGATCCATCTGACGCCGAGTCCTTCACCACAGCCTTCAGCCGCCGCGGAGGCGAGTCGACCTCTTCTCAGAAGAATGGCGCCGAGCTCAGGCGGCATGCAAACGCGACGCCTGTACAACCGTCTGGAGTGAGTGATGCAGAGGTGGCTCAACGGCTCCTCGCTGTTGTGGTGAACTGCCTGTGTGCGTTGCTACAGGAGGGAGCTGTGCTTTCAGTCAACGATGCGAATCTTCTCTCTGTGGCCGCGCTGGGGTTCAGCGAAAACACCGGCGGCGCCCTTGCGCTTGCCGATGATATGGGACTGGACACCGTGGTTGATGAAATGAAACAGCTCGCCACTCAGTATGGCCGCACGCTCGCCCCACATCCTCTCCTCACAGAGATGGTAAACGGTGGAAACACCTTCGCCTCGACCGCTGCGGAGAACGACACTGTCTGAGCCATCAAAGACAGCCGTCAGCTGCAAAACACGGTACGCGTACATCTCTGACGCACGCGGCTCTCATCTCGTTCGACTCACAAACAGACGTGTCCTTTTGATCACATGCTAATAACTTCTTGCCGCAGAAAGACAACCGCACACGCCCACAGATGCGTCCAGATATCGTGCTCGCAACCAAAAACGAGGAGTGCGCCGTCGCTACCCTCCCCCCTCCGTCCCCTTTTACCGTCAGAGAGACGGTCCTCTTCTCTGGACCATCAAATGGCCGGCCGGTAACGCCTGCGACACGAGAAGCCAACACCGCGCTCTTACGAATTTTTTTTTGTCAGATCAGGGGGAAGCAACATTTCCGTGAAACAACAACAGCAACAACGCACGCGATGCTACCGCGTATTTGTTGTGCGCTGCGACTGCACTCGCTCGTTGACTGCTCACCCCCTTTTCTCACTCTTGACGACCTGCCCGCTTCTGTGAACCTGTCCTTGTTTCTCTGATACCTGTCCTTCTCTCCATACGTGTCTTTTGTGCGCTACTGATGCGACGCCCAACGCCAAGTGCAACGTCTTCTCCCTACGCTTCTCTTCCTCTCTCTCACGCGTGTCCTTGCCGAGCCACAAGGTCAACAGTGAGTGCAGCGGAAAGCAGATAACAGTACAAACGAGTGCTGCTACTACATACAATAAACGAAAGCTATAGTCAACGGAAGCGCGCCGTGCGCGGGTGAGAGAAACCATGTCGTCGAAAGGTACGAATTACGAAGCGCAACAGCTGGCGATGCTAAAGGCGCTGCTGAAGGGCACCAACGCAGGCGGTGGTACTGGTCTGGAGCGCTTGAATATCCCTTCTTTACCAAAGGAACTCCAGGAGGTGATGGCGCGCGGCGTGCAGGACGGCCTGCGCGAGTTGGTAGACCCCTCTACACTGGCCAGCTTGCAGCTCCACAATTATACGCGCCACTTCTGCAGCTCCGTGCCGTTCCCATTCCGCGCCTTCGAAGGTATCAGGCGGAGCCAGCATACAGTGAAGCTGGAGGCAGCGCAGGAGGAGACGGTGATGAAGGCCTTCGACAAGTTGTGCAAGGGTGGCGATGGCGGCCCCTCCACGCGCCTTTCCAAGGACATTTCCGTCCCTGTGCCGTTCGTGTCTGCCTTCTTTGATAAACACTGCAAGGAGCTGAGCAACAACAGCCTCAGCAGCCCACGCAGCGGTGCCACGTACCTGCTGCTTTCCGTCATCACTGGCCACAAGGAGCTGTGCCTGCGCTGTCTCAAGGCGGGCGCCAACCCGAACAACCTCTCTTTCCTCATGGACGAGAACCCGTCCGGATCGGAGATGTTCCACGGCTACAGCCCGATGTTCATGGCCGTCCTGGCTGAGCAGATTGAAATTATGGATCTTTTGAGTAGCTACGGCGGCAGCGTCCACGTGTGCGACCGATGGGGCCGCACACCTCTGCACGCCGCCGCGGCGCTGAACAGCCTTGAAGTGGTTCAGTGGCTCCTCGCCAAGGGTGCCCCGCGCTACGTGGGGGACTGCTTCAACCTCACCCCTGCCGAAAGCTCCGAGGACGACTACTTCCCAGAGCTGGTGATGCCGCTGCTGGCACTGCAGAGCGCCACAAAGCCCCCTTCGCTCGAGTACCTGCGCGAAGTTGAAAAGAACCTCTCCGCCGTGCCAGCAGGGGAAGAGTCCGCCGCGGCGGCAGAGGCAGCGCCGTCGAACGCGGACAAAGCGGCGACGACAGGGACGTCCTCGGAGGCAGTGCCGATGTGCCACTGCCACTCAGGGCGACCAGCTGGATTTTGTGGCTGCGTCGATGATATGTACGTGCGGTGGTCCGTGGATCGCCTGAAGCAGGCGTGGAGCCCGAACGTTGACTTCCTCAGCTTGTCCAAACGTCAAATGGAGAGCGACGAAAAGCTGAGGAGCGAGCTGGCCCAACGCAGAAGGCGGGCGTAGCTCACCTGACACATTGCTGGCTGTGTGGTGGGTCTCCGCCGCGAGGTGCGCAAGCGTGGTCCTGCGATGACTTCCAGGAAGGTATGGGCGGTAGAACACGTATGTGTGTTGATGTGTAGTCTGTTTGCTTCTGCGTCGCGGCGCACGAAGCGGACGAGACCTGTTGTCAATTAACGGATGGGGCCCTCCCCAGAAAAACGAACAAGGCACTCCGTATTAAGGAAAAAACACACACACACTTAAAAGGAAGAAGGTGAGACCGTGACTCACAGCAAAGCAGCCTAAACGACAGCTGGCGCCAATGCCAAGCACACCCAGAAAGGATGCACGACAACGCAACGGTGTGTCGCCAGAGTAGCCTTCGCGTGGGAGGCCACGCGTACGGGCCAGTCGACAGTTGAAGGCCACGATGTGAAAACTGCGGGTCAACCTGCCAGTTCCCCAAACTGGTGGCTATTCTCGCGCCACCACGAACCCCGACGCCTTTTTTGTTTGTCTGTCTTCCCCCCAAGCAACTTCTCCCTTGCCGCGCGCGTGTTGCCACGCACGGAGGACCCGTATCCACCACCAATTCCACCTCCTGCCTCACACCACGTGCGCGTCCTCTCTCTCTCTCTCTTTCTTTTTCTTTTTCTTTTGCTTTTGGGTCCCCTCCGCACCCCGCTCCCCTCCATTGCTCTTCTTCTCATTTTGCGAGCCCTTTCTCTCCAGAGGAAGCGCTCTTGTTCTTTTCTTTTCCGCTTTACTGTCTATCTCTCTGTCTTCCTGTTCCCACCCCTCTGCGTGAACCACACACAGGCGAAGCACACCGACACATATACGTCAGTCAAGTGAAACTAGCATTAACAAACAGAAAACCCACCTTTCGCTTCTTTTCCCCCTCCCACACACACACACACTCGAACATCATGTCTATTTCCTACGAGACTGTGTGCGAGTCCCCCAAGACGACCTCGCCGGTCATGCTGTCGAAGGAGGACCTGTGCCGTGAGGACGCGATCCTCGAGCAGGACGTGAACAAGGCCCCACGCGCCAAGTCTCCTCTGCTGGACTCCCCTGCCACCGAGGAGGACACCTACGAGCGCCCCGCTGTCCACGAGCCCAAGGTGCCCGTGACGGTGCAGTTCTGGACCTACTTAACCCTCATGTTTTACCTGGTGCTGTCACACATGCGTGACTTCTACCGCAAGTTTGTCCCCAAGAATGGCCACAAGACTCCCGCTGGCTACGCGCCGCTCGTCAAGGACTTCGACGACTTCTGGCAGCGTCGCTTCTACCGTCGCATGCGCGATGTGTTCAACCACCCCATTGACTCGCGCCCTTCTCGTGTGATTGGCGTGATGGAGCGGACGACCAAGGACCACAACCTGACCTTCGAGTTCACCGGCCGCGTCAACCCGTGCGTCAACATGGGCTCCTACAACTACCTCGGCTTCGCAGAGGACACCCCTTCCATCACCCACGATGTGCTCGATAGCTTCGACACCTTCGGCACGGCCTCGTGCAGCGCTCCGCGTGAGGCTGGCCAGAGCGTGTTGCTCAGTGAGCTAGAGCACCGCTTCGCCCAGTACGTGGGCAAGGAGGACGCCATTGTCTGCGGCATGGGCTTCGGCACGAACTTCCGCGGCCTCCCTGCGCTCTTCGGCGGCAAGGAGACGCTGGCTATTTCCGACAGCCTCAACCACTGCTCGCTGGTGCACGGTGTGCGCGGCTCTGGCGCCAAGGTCAAGGTCTTCAAGCATGGCCGCTTTGAGCAGCTCGAGGAGATCATTCGTGAGGCCATTATTCTCGGTCAGAACCCCGAGGGCGAGTACAAGCCCTGGCGCCGCATTGTCCTCATTGTGGAGGGCATCTACAGCATGGAGGGTGAAATCCTCGACCTGCGCACTATCGTGGAGCTCAAGAAGAAGTACAACCTTCTCCTTTTCGTGGACGAGGCGCACTCGATTGGTGCCATTGGCCGCACTGGCCGTGGCGTGTGTGAGCACTGTGGCGTGGACCCCGCGGATGTGGATATCCTCATGGGCACCTTCACGAAGAGCTTCGGTGCGATCGGTGGCTACGTCGCCGGTAACAAGAAGATCATTGACTTTATGCGTCAGCACAGCTCCATTGCTTTGCAGTGCGATACGCTCGCTCCACCCTGCGTGCGCCAGATTCTGTCCGTGCTGGAGGTGCTGCTCGGCAGCGATGGCACCGACCTCGGCAAGAAGCGTATTCGCCAGCTCAAGGAGAACTCCCGCTTCCTGCGCCAGGGTCTGATCGACCAGGGTTTCATCGTCCTCGGTGACGATGCGAGCCCCGTCATCCCTGTCATGTGCTACCACCTCGGCAAGCTCGGCAACCTGTCCCGCAAGTGCATGGAGCGTGGTGTCGCCATCGTCGTTGTTGGCTACCCGGCCACCCCACTCCTCGAGTCCCGCATTCGCTTCTGCGTGTCGGCGTGCCACACCCGTGAAGACCTGCAGATTGTGCTGGATGTCATGGCAGAGATCAACAAGGAAGTCTTCTTCGCCTACAACGTCAAAGACAAGCACAAGCACATCGTGGCCAAGGCGCAGTAAGTAGAACTCAACTCCCCAAAAGGGAAAAGAATAAAGAACATTGAGAAATAGCCTCTTCTTCTCTAACTGTCTCCACCCCTTGACAGAATGCATGGAAGAGAAACGAGAGTCATCACCTCGAACACAAAGAAAGGCACCAGCACGCACCTGAGAAGCCCGATGAACAGGGGCAGCGAGCGCGAGGAACAGAAACATGTCTTGATCACCCGCTAAAACGCGCGTCGCGAAAGAGATGTTCCTCGCGTGCAATGTCTCTGCTGCAATCGCTCCTGTTCTCTTTTAGTTACGCTTGCTTGTGGCGAGCGCGGTGTCTTGTGAGATGCTTCTACTGGCTTTTTCCCCTTTAGTTTGTTTTTGTTACTCTTCTTGTTTTCGAATTCTCTCTTTTTTTTTTTCTTGTTCTCTTGCGTACTTTCTTAACGTCTTTTCCGTACGGTCTCCACGGCATATCGAGCAACCCGAGGGAGAGAAAACAACGACAACTACTTCTCAGGAAATAAAATACTCACCGGCTGAAAAAAAAAAAAAGGCAGAGCCACGAGTGGAGAAAAGAAGAATTTTTCACAGTGGGTCATGTTCCTCGAAGGTACCGCTTGTCCTTGTGCCACGCACCGCTGCACGTCCCATCTTTCTTTTTTTTTTCCCCCTCTTTCTTCGTGCTGCTCCCGTTCTAGTTGACGCGGATGTACGCACGCCGGAGAGGGAGCGTCAAAGCAGAGGACTGCCGAGCCATGGATGAGTGGTACACTGGAGAATGGCCAGATAAAATACCCGGGAATAAAAGTATTTGAACGTCAAAGATGAGATCCGCGCACAGTCTCCCTCGCAGAGTCCATACCGGCGCTTACAGAGTGCATCACGACACTCATATGTAGCTGGTCGCTCTGTTTGTGGGAGTCGAATGAATCTCACCATCTTGTGCATACTCTTTTCCCCCCTTACTTTTCTTGTTCAAAGGCGAATCCACGTCTCTATGGACCTCTCGGTCAAAGGTACAACCGCTCCTTTTTTTTTGCCCATGTTCGACGAGTCTATAGCCTTCGCTCGACCATTGGATGTACCTTTTGCTTGGCCGCCCAAACAATGACTTCACTGTTTTTTTTTTTCATTTCGTGCTTTTCACTACTTTCGGTTTTTTCTTCCTTGTTTGCTTACGGTGGTTTTGACTCTGCACCACTCTGTTGATTTCCGAGCTCCACTCACCACTTTTAGTATACCTGTACAAACAAACACATTCTCGCCCACACAAAATTTATATTTGAAGACAAAAAAAAAACGGGAGGGGAACATCAAAAGGAGATTGCGGCCGGTCCAGACAGCAACAAGCCATGCCAGCTGTGTCGACCTGTTGTCACCGCTTTTCATCTCAGCTGAACAGGTGGTCATTAGAGAGACACTGGTAAATGAAACTCAAAAAACTGGTGAAGATGAGCGGGGGAAAAAAAGAATGCTGTGCATTCTCCTCACGCTGTGCGTACAGTCGCTGAAGTTTATCTGGAAGGCGGAAGAGCGACGACGAAAAAAAGAAAGCAAAGCGGAAAGCATATTACGAGAAAAGGTGCGTACACGACGTTGTTCGCACTGTCTTCGTCTTCCGCCAACTATTCGTTGTTCTTTTTTTTTTTTCTTTTCGTCCTTCTATGTTGTGCGTCGAGCGTTTTTCACTTTTTCTTTCTTGTCATCGTGGTGCTTGCGCGCGACGTCCGCAGTTGCAGAAGAACAGTGTATATGACGGTGTCACCTTTCGGCGTCTCCTCCTCTGTTGTTTTGCTATTGTTCTCGTTCTGTTGTGCAACGGAAACGACACGCATACGCACACATGCATACACGAACATGCAGCGCTACAGTCGTGTGTACCCGAATAGACCAGAAGCGTACAATTTTGGCATTCATTCCCTTGTTTTTTTCACCCCAAAGCCGTTTAGCACTTCCCCCAAAAAACAAACACGCGAACAAAGAACTCAAAGAGAATAAAGCTGGAGGGCGAAATAAAGTCCAGCGAGCTCTCCACGTTTCCACAAGAACGCGGTGACGTTGCCCTGTCAAGCTCTGTCGTTTCGCTCGGTTGGCTGCGGAGTCAATAGGCTCGTTGGTCTTGCTGTGACCTTTCTAACACGCTTTCTTCTGACACGGACGTAGGGGCAACGCGTTGATATGAGTGTGCCATGAGGATGCTCTCTGCGGAGCTTTTTGACGCTTCGCCTCGCGCCACAGGTTCTCTGGTGTGCGGGGCCAATGTGCGCGACTCTTGTGCCTCACAGCCTGTGCGTTGTTGTGTTTCATGTGCCTTGGCTTCCACACCTCTCCTCGCACTTGGCGCTTCCTCTCCTTCCCCTTCTCTCCCTCTCTCACCTGACCCTGAAGCAACAAAGATATCATCATAGTCAGTGCCTTGTGTGGAATGCTCTGCACAGTACTTGTGTATAGCTCTATCGTTGTCGGCTTGGCTGTTGCAGCCGCTGCCTGGTGGGCCACTCAGCGAGTCGCGCCGTGGGACTTCGCGACGACCACGGTGCTCATCACGGGCGGTAGCACAGGCATCGGCCTCGAGACAGCCAAGGAGCTCGCACGGCGACGAACGCGCCACGTTGTGATTGCCGCCCGCCGTGAGACTGTGCTGCAAGCAGCTGTCAAGGAAATTCAGGAAGTGGCCGCGGCGTGCGGTAGCCCAACGCAGGTACACTACGTGTGTGTGGACGTGTGCGATGAGGAGCAAGTCAAGCGAGCGGTCGCCCACACCGAAGCGCTCTGCGGTGGAGCCTCGGTGAACCTGCTCATCTGCAACGCCGGTTACGCTGTCCCACAGCGCTTCATGGAAAGCACGATGAAGGAGGCACAGAATATGATGGCCACCAACTACTTTGGCTGCCTGAACTTGATGTGGGCCGTGATGCCGTCAATGCTGGCGCAGCGCAGTGGTCGCGTGGTATTGACGAGCAGCATGGTGGCCCGTGCACCCATTGCTGGCTACGCGCTCTACAGCGCGACCAAGGCAGGCATGCGGGCACTCGCACACAGCGTGGACATGGAGAACAGCTGCTTTGGCGTCCGTGTGCAGGTCGCGAGTCCACCAGACGTGGAGACTCCAGGCTTCGAAAAGGAGAGCGAGGTCAAGAGCCCAGAGTGCGCGGCGATTTCTAGCTTTGGCGGCGCGACGCCGTTCACCGCGAAGGATATGGGCGTTGCGATCGTCGAGGGCATCCATCACTACCGGTTTGAAGTCACGCTTGGCAGCGACGGTCTGCTTCTCGGCCTCGGTAGTGCGGGCATGGAACCAGCGACGAGCACTGTGGAGCTCCTTGTGCAGACGGTGGCTAGCGGTCCCTTGCGTCTTGGCTTCGCCATCTTCTCGCGCTTTCACTACAACATTGTCCGCAAATTTCGTGTGACGAACGCCCAGGGGCCGACGTCAAAAAAGTCTTCCTGAGCGTGACGACTCCACACCGCCACCCTCGTCGTGGCTGTTGTCACGGCCGTTGTTTCGTCTATGCCGACGTTGGTATACTCACGAGGTCGTGTGTAGCTACGTACACAGTGACCGATGAGAAAAAGTGTGGGAAAGCAAACACAATTATATGAGCACATAGACAAAGACACATACACAGACACATGGCCTCTCTGTTTCTCTACATAGCTTCGGAGATGAGGCATGTGCTTGCCATCAAACCGCTATTGGAGACTGTGTGCTCTCGACTCGATCTGCCGTGGAAAGGAAAAGCGCATCGCTCCGCCCCCTCCCCCTCTTCCTTGACAGGTCCCGCAAGCAACAAGAACAAATCGCTCGTGCCCCATACACTGCCGTCTCTGCTCACCATGTCGCGGACTTCTTCGTCACTCCTGTACCTCTTCTTCTTTTCATCTTCCCTTCTTCCCTTCTCACTGTATATATGTATATATTCGCGGGGGCTCCCTCGTCTTCCTCGTCTCCCTCGTTCCTCTTGTGGTGGACACAAACCGCGTCGACAGACAAAAACACAGCATGACCTTCACCGTCGGACGCATCCCACTGCAGTCGTGGGCGGTGCTGCTTTGCGCGGGCGGCGCAGGCACTGGTCTGTACACGCTTTGGGACACATGGCACTCCCGGCGTGGCGCTGTACCTCTGTTCGATCCTTCTATGGTGACGAAGTCGGAGGTGTTTAGGCGGTACCCTGCGCAGGCCCTCGAAGGCTTCGACGTGGTCGTGAAGAATTACTACGTGCCAGCCGATAGGGCGCCGCCGACGGCCTCCGCCTCTTGCCTTTCGCACAGCAGCCCAGGCGCATCGGGCCGCGGTGGTGCTCATCTCGCACACGGCGGCGCGCGTGACTGGACGCAGTTCTGGAAAGACAGTTTCTCCATTTTCTCAAACGAGTACACACTGGGCCAAAGACAAGGTCGCGCCTCCGCGTCAGCCTCTTCCTCGGCGATCAGTGGCGCGTCGCAGGACATTCTCTCGACGCGCATAGTCGTGGGCGATGCATACGCCCCACCGGGCACGTCCACCGCAGAGGAGGCCACCGCCGCCACCGTGTCCACCACGAAGACATCCGCGTCCTCCGCACCTCCTGTCTTGGCTTCTGCCACGTGGCCGGCGGGCACGGTGAAATACTCCGCGATGGTCTTAGAGCCACACCAAGAGACTCCCGTGGAGTCTGGTCAGTCTAGCATCGGTGCCGCGCTGGACCCCAATCGAGGGTTTCTGAGGCAGCTCGCTGATGGCGCCACCCACCAGTCGCTTGTGCGCTGCAATCCCTTGAGCCCCAATGTCCGCATGAACTGTGATGGCGACCCGTCATTCCTCGGGGCGCCGTATCTACGTGTGATGCTCAGCGCCTTTTTGCTGCTGCCGTCCCACGTGCCCTCACTGCACGTCGCTGTGCTCGGCGTCGGTGGCGGCAGTCTACCCAACTTTTTGCAACACTATTTCTCACGTGTCATTGCCAAACTGGACCTGGTGGACATTGAGCCCATGTGCTTCCGTGCGGCGGTCGAGGACATGGGAATGAAGGAGGTGCTGAACAGCCGTTCCACGCATGACGACATCGTGAAAATGTACGCCCAAGATGCCTACGCGTATCTCACCCACCAGTTGACCAAGGTGCCCCACGACGTCAAGGCCACGTCTTCTTCAACGTACATCGCCGCGGATGCCCTTCCGTCTGCTGCCACGGCTGGAGATGCCACCTCCGCGGCGCTGGCAGCGGAAAAGGACCGGCCTCTTGATCTTCTCTTTGTCGATGTCTTCGTGGGCAGCGAGCAGCCGGAGGGGGTGACCAGCCGCGCGTTCTTGGACCTCTGCCACGGCACGCTGTCCTCTTACGGCGTCGCTGCCTTCAACTTGCCCGAGCGGAACCCACTCTTTGTGTCCGCCTGTCGGGGTGTCTTCGGCGCCGCCAATGTGTTCACGATACCTGTGCCGGCCTCTTCCAACACGGTCGTGCTGGCTAGGAAAGCCGGCGGCCCACTCTTTTCAACAGGCGCCCCGCTGATGTCCCCTCGTCATTTCTGGCGTCGCGCGCAGCAGCTGACGGACACGTACCAGCTACCTTACGACCTGGCCAATCACTACCCGGCCTGGTGGCGTTTTTGGTGAACCAACGCGCAAGAGAAGCTGGGAAAAAAAGCCCACACGATCAACAGAGAAGGACAGAGTAGTCGCGGCACAGCGAAAAACAACAACAACATCATCAACAACAAGGATGTGCAGCCCTAGACTTGATCGCGCCAGCGTCTTGTACAAGCACTTCGCCCTGATTTCGTGCTGAAGCGGTAGATAGACTGAGAAGGAATGCTACGAATATCACCCACATGGTCTCTCCACGCTTTTCGTGCTCCTTCCTCCGCCTTTGTGTTTTCCTGCTGCGTATATGCGGAGCCCGTGCCCCTAGCGCTCTCAGCATCCTCCAGCGCATGCGTGCCAAGAGAAAACCGGCGCCTTTCCTTGGGACCCATCGCTTTCTCCTCTGCCTTGACCACCGACCTCCTTCGTTGACTTCACTTGTTGTTGTCTTTGTTTTTCTCCACGTAGTGTCTCTCTCTCTCTCTTCAAACGGAGCTCATCTGCCCACTTCACCTGTTCACTGCGTACATCATCTTTCAGCTGTTGACCTCTTCAACAGTTCCTGCTCAACTCGTCAAACCGCACTACCCATCGAAGTTCTCGTCACCTCTTGCACATTACCCCGCCCCTTCATTTTTTATTTATTTTTTGACGTACCTTGCTTCGTAGTCGACAATGGCTGCCCCCACTATTGCGGCGGCCAAGGCGTGCGCATCCAAGATGCTGTTCGAGAGCCTAAAAATTCAAAAGTTCTGTGGGGCCATACCGCATGTGGTGCTGCTCGTCGACAGTGTGCCGTGTGTCCAGCAAAAGGCTCTTGTGGAGGGCTACCGCCAGGTCCTGGAGGTGTTCAACGGCACGCCGTTCTCGCCGACCGCGGAGGAAGCAGCGGCCGGGACCTTGTTTGTGCCCCTCGCACCTGGCGCACGAACGCCGTCCGGCTCGTCCGGTCTCGACACGAGCGCGTCAAAAATCTCGTACTCGATCCTGCCTTTCCATGCTACGGACTTTATGGATGACGTGAAGCAGCTGCAGCGTGTGTTGCGGCACTGTGGTGATCGGCGCCTTCTCGAAGAGCGACCCGCCAGCGCATCGGCGAGTGGCAACGCTGCGGCTGCGACACCGACGGCGTGGTCGAATGAACGCTTCAGTACGGAGATGGCGCGTGTGTGGCCGGCGGTGCAGCCGCTCTCGCAGGGTCTGACCGGTAGCGGCGCGTCCACTGAGGCGCGGGAGGCTCTGGCGCAGTCTCTCCACGACGGTCCTCTTCGCGAACTGCTCGGCTTCATCCTGATTCAGCGCAACGCCTTCCAAAATGACATGAAGAAGTACCGTCTGCGCCTCAGCCTGTTCGACCTGGGCATGCGTGTTGTGGAGCACTGTCATTTGGAAAGCATGAGTGAGGCAGCTGACGCCCTCGCCGAAAAGGGCGACTACGTGGCGGCCCTGCTCGACGATCAGGTTTACAGTTACGCACGCTCGTGTGCCTTCCCACCGGACGTTGCACAGACACTTGCCAAGGCGATTGCGGACACCATCGATGTGAACGCGTGGGCTCGCCGCGGCACAGATGACCAACGCGACGCTGCTGAGCGATCAGAGGCACCACAGGCTTTCCCCCCTGTGCCCCCCAGCTTGAAGGTCGCCTTACACAGCGCTGAAATCAACGCTCTCTTCAAGGCCGGCTCCCTCGTGCTGGATGACGCCGCGGTGTCTGCAGACGATGGGGCCGCTGCCCAACCGCTGACAGCAATGTCGACCGACGCGGCGGCGCTTCAAAAGTGGCTGGAGCAGCCCATCACGTCAGCCGGCGCACCGCTGCGCATCATCTGTGAAGATCCCGAGAAGGTGCTGACGTTCGGCGGTGGACTGGAGGACTGCCTGATGAACACGGGCCACTACCCCGCAGCCGACGATCCAGCACGCAATGATGTCCATGCTCATCGCGCGCGGTTCGCTACCAGTGAGGCGCCGGACGCGAGCGACACGGACGGTCACAACCCGACCGCGGATCATGAGGCGACGGCGGTCACGCACGAGGCGGTGCACGGTCGACTCAAGAAGAAGGAATACCTTGCGCTCCTAAAGCAACGCGGCGAGAAACCCAACAAGAAGCGCCATCACGAGAGCGATGAGGATGAAGACTGTGCGGCGAGTGCACGTGGCGCGACCATGTCGAGCAGCATCGGTGGGACCTTCCCCATCGGCGAGGTCATCAGCGAGTCTTTCGACCTTTCCGGCCTCAACGGCACCTGTGATGTGTTCGCCTATCCCGACCCTTTCAAACGCGTGGCAATGAGCACGCCTCGACCGTTCACCATGACGATCGAGAAGGGCATCGTCACTGCGATCAGCGAAGACGCACCCGAGGACTTTGTGGATCTGCTGAGTCTTGTGCGTCAGACGGAAGGCGACTGCTACGTGCGTGAGCTGGGCATCGGCCTCAATCCGTACGTGGGCATGGCACATGTGTTGATGGATGTCACGTCCTTTGAGCGCCAGTGGGGCATTCACCTCTCTCTGGGTCAGCGGCACCCCCTTTTCGTCAAGCAGCGCGCGCGACACAACGCCGATGGCAGTGTGGTCGAAGGCGTCAAGGTGGTCGGCCCTGTACTGAAGCGGAAGGCGGGCAAGTACCACATTGATGTGTTTCTCTCCGCGGCGAAGCTCACCATTGGGTCTTTACAACTTGACTTTACACGCGGTCTGGCGGTCGCGTAGCACTCTCTCCTCAAAACGATGTGCGAAGCATCCGCGACCATCAAAACGACTACCGAAAAGCGGGAGAGGCTACCCGTGCTTGTAAGCCGTTTCTGCCTTTACAAAAAAAAAGTTTGTTCTTTCGTTTTCACTGTAATCTGCACGCGTAACGAAGTCGATACGAACGAGAGGCGCGACACCGCAGCAGTTCAAAAGCAAGAAATAAAAGAGACGGCGATCAAACACGCACAGCGTAATCGATGGCAGCATCTAGAACGCGGCATTGTGTCTCTCTCACTCTCCCACAGCTCGCACGTGATGACACGTACCGCTCGATCAAGGTGCATGCGGGTCGTGTACCGCGGTGACTGAAGTGGGCGTCGCATCTCCTTGTTTGTCATCGCTGCCCTCTACTGGACACGTCCACCATTTCCATCCCGTTTCCTTCCTTCTTCTTCCTTGGGTCGTCTGCAGATCCATGCTGCGCATGGGCTCGTGCCGCAGGGTCGCACACACCCCACTCCCCCCGCCTGTTACTCAGGATTGTGTGTGTGCTGAAAATCACGTCCTCCCCACGCACCGCTCACCTCACCCTTCACCGACCGCATCGTCGCAACGCCATCGGGCACACGTTACTCGCAGAACTCCACAGCGTGCTGAACTACTGCCAAGGCACCCTCCGGCCGCACTGCCTCATCGTGGATAGCGACGTGCCGGATGTGTTCTGCGCTGGGGCGGATCTCAAGGAACGACACGCCATGATCGCCGCGTCACGCGGCGTCACCAGTGTGGAGGCGATGGAGGCCTACCTCACTCCACTGCGCAGAGCCTTTTCGCTTTTTTGGAAGCGCTGCCGTTCCCGACAATCGCGGCCATTGACGGTGCAGCGCTGGGCGGGGGCCTGGAGATGGCGCTTGCGGCAGACATCCGCATCGCCGAGGGGGGGGGGGCAAGGCGGCCACATTCGGCTTTCCCGAGACCTCACTTGGCATGATGCCCGGTGCTGGTGGCACCGTGCGCGCCACGGCGCTCGTAGGCAAGAGTACGACGTTGGAGCTCATTTACACCACCATGCGTCTCGGCGCCGCAGAGGCCAAACAGCGGGGTCTCGTCAATCGCGTCGTGCCGGCCGGATCAGCCACCACTGCGGCGCTGCAGATGGCCACCTCCATCGCACAGAACAGCCCATTTGCACTGAAGACAGCGAAGGAGTCTGTGTGTGGGGCGGCCGATACCATCCGTGCAGGTGGGGGTCCGCAGCAGTGTATGAGGCGGAAAGAGGCACTGTATAGACGACTACTCGGCTCCCGAGACCGCGCGGAAGGTATGACAGCCTTTGTGGAGAACCGACCACTGCGCCTCACGACTTCATAACCAGACCTCGCCGCACCACACGCTGACAGCCGCTGGCGACCTCATGTTCTTACGCCGATTGCCATATTCATACAACTTATTTGTGTCCGTTTATTCTTTTACATGTCCACCACTTCATCTCTTCTTCTTCTTCTTTTTTTTTCTCTCTCTCTCTTTTGTCCATCTAGTACAGCTTCTCGCCTCTCCATGCGGGCCAGGGCATCACTGGACACTTCCTTTCTTGCACTCGCGCCCACACTGCTGCTTTCTGAGTGCACAACGGCGACACATATGCCAGATTACTTCTTCCCAGCGCGGTCCTATTTTCATTTCCATTTATTATTATTTTTTCTGCTCCCCAAAAAAGACTCTTGTCTAATGATATCCACTAATGTCAATCAAGAGTGTCACCACACCAGCTTCATACCAATCAAAGAACAATCAGATCGCTCAAGAGCAGACGCACACCAGACAAAGGCACGTGTGCACGGACCTGCATTAAGATCCAGTGTCGACGGACTCTCCATCTCCCGAGTGCGCTGCGGCTACCAAACGGGTGAAATAGGGAGAAAGCGTACCATCACCGTGGTCGCGCCGTGTGCTGATGATAGCGAAAGCACCGCTCGCGCTTCCATTCGCTCTCACTCTACCTGCCATACTCGCCTCCTTCGCCCCTCGCCTCCCCCCCCTTTCTGCCCTGACACGCGTCGCACGCGCATCACATTACTACTCGGCAGCACTTACACTCTCACTGCGACTTCTCTTTGTTTTTGCAAGGAAAAGAAAAGCTAAGTTGTTCCGCTTGTCTTCCATAGCTCAGTGATACGACAACGCGTCCTTATTTAGCCAACTTTTATCGCGCATTACTTCCTTCTCAACCAGGAAGAGCACTTTGAAGACACGCACACACACGCCTTCGCAACCTCTATCTAAATACAAGCCACTCACGACTGTTTTTAAGAAAATCATCAACAACGGAAAAAAAGCACACTACACTTTTTTCCTTTGCTGTTCTTATTACTCCGAACAAACAAACAAACAAAAAAAAAACCATTCACCCTTCCTCCCTTTCCGTTCTCACGCTCCCAATCCTGTAGAGTTCGAACGTTTAAGGAACAGTCTTACCAAGCCACCTTTTTTTTTTCGCTTCGCTATCTTGTTTCGCTTTTCTCTCCTTGGCTTTTCCCCCTCTCCTTCTCAAACCCTCTCCGTCCTTGAACGGTCATAATCATGTCCGACGAAGACTGGAAGAAGAACCTCACAGCTCCCAAGCGCGATACGCGCAAAAAGACGGAAGATGTGCAGTCCCGCCGTAATGTGAACTTTGAGGAGTACGCGCTCCGTCGTGAGCTTCAGATGGGTATCTTCGAGAAGGGCTTTGAGCGTCCCAGTCCGGTACAGGAGGAGGCTATCCCCGTGGCACTGCAGGGCAAGGATATCCTTGCGCGTGCCAAGAACGGCACTGGCAAGACCGCCTCTTTCGTCATTCCCGTCCTCGAGAAGGTCGACACGCGCGAGTCGTACGTGCAGGCCCTGCTCATGGTGCCTACGCGCGAGCTCGCTCTTCAGACCTCTCAGGTGACGAAGGAGCTGGGCAAGCACATCGCTGGCCTCGAGGTCATGGTCACCACGGGTGGTACCACCCTACGCGACGATATTCTGCGCCTCAGCAACCCCGTCCACATTCTCGTCGCCACGCCCGGTCGTGTGCTCGATCTCGCGAGCAAGGGTGCGGCGGACCTGAAGAACTGCCACATCATCGTCCTCGATGAGGCGGATAAGCTGCTCTCCGTTGAGTTCACAGAGATCATTGAGGAGATCTACAAGTTCCTGCCCAAGGATCACCAGTCGATGCTCTTCTCCGCCACGTTCCCGGTGACCGTGAAGGACTTTGCCGACCGCTACCTGCACCGCCCCTACGAGATCAACTTGATGGAGGAGCTGACGCTCAAGGGTGTGACGCAGTACTACGCCTTCGTGGAGGAACGCCAGAAGATCCACTGCCTTAACACGCTCTTCAACAAGCTGCAGATCAACCAGTCTATCATCTTCTGCAATAGCGTCAACCGTGTCGAGCTGCTCGCCAAGAAGATCACGCAGCTGGGCTACAGCTGCTACTACATCCATGCGCGCATGCAGCAGCAGCACCGCAACCGTGTTTTCCACGACTTCCGTGAGGGCCACTGCCGTAATCTGGTGTGCTCCGATCTCATCACCCGCGGTATCGACATCCAGGCTGTGAACGTCGTCATCAACTTTGATTTTCCCAAGTACGCCGAGACGTACCTGCACCGTATCGGCCGCTCCGGCCGTTTCGGACACCTCGGCGTGGCCGTCAACTTTGTCACGTACGATGACCGCTTCAACGTCTACCGCATTGAGCAGGAGCTCGACACCGAAATCAAGCCCATCCCGGCTGAGATCGACAGGGACCTCTACGTGGCTTAAGCCAGCGCTGCGTCGCGCGCGGCCTCCGTTTCCTTCTTCGCTGTCGCGATGGCAAGCTCTCCACTCCTCCGCGTCTTCGCCGCCTGCCTTCCTTGTCTTATCGTGACCCTTTTTGTTACGCCTTGTCCGCCGCAATTCGCGCCATCCCTTCTGACCCCTGAACGCTGTTGTGCTTGTCTTGCGACCGAAGCACGCGTGGCGGAGGATGGCGACGCGGCAGGAGCACAACGCGCAGCCAGAAAACAATCAAGGACACCAATGAAGCGGAGGAAGCACATGAGTCAGATAATGATGTGCGAAACGGTGCGTCGGGTGATCTGTACCGCACGCTTCTGCGTCCGCACCCCCACAGCCACCCACACACATGCTTCTACGCCAAGGCAGTTCCATACATGCCGGTGAGGAACGGTGCTCATGTTGGTCTGTACTGATAGGACTGGAGCTCCTTGACGAAAAGAGACAACATAGAATGAAAACCGAAGTAAACACAGACTTGACACCGTCGAGGCCAGGCACGGTGCTACGAAAGAGTTGTGTCGTGATATTCCATTGTAAGCAAAACGGAAACGACCGTCCAAAGAGAGAACGGCACACCAGTCAGGCGAACATCATGGCGTCAAAAGGTGAAGCTGGATGAAACCAGCTTTTGTAACACATCTAGCAAAGGGGAAAAAAGAATGAATTCGGAATGAAAAGAAGATTTATAATTGCCCCCCCAAGAAAGAGCGAAGAAGGTCACATGCATGATCACACGAGCAGCGCACAGTCTATCCTACGTACATGAGCTCCTTGTCTATGAAGAGGAAGAGGAGGGCCGCACTCACTGTTTGCTGGTGCTCATGCACCAATGACTTGTCTTTTCTCTTCTACACATACCTTGTTCGTATTCGCTTTTTAGTTTTCGTTTTTCTTCTTTTTTTTTTCACCAAATACCTCCCCCTTTTGGCTCGCTCTTTGGTATCTGTATTCTGTTCTTCTCTTTTTCTTTTTTTTCTTTGTTCCGACACACACCAATACATCTCCTATGTGCGTTACTTCTATCCTGGCCCTTCCCCGTGACGCGCTTACGCTGCGCCACTTCCGTGGGTCTTGCGTTCTTTCATCGTGCCCTACCCTCATCGCACTTTTGTTCTTCTAACCTGTGTGATGCGTTCCTCGGCAACAACCATGCGATTGCGGTAGCGCAGGAAACATGACACCCACGCGTGCCACAGCTGAACTTGGAGAGGAAAGCACCGCAAGAGAGGACATTAAGGGCGAGTGAGGGCAGCAGAGAGAAGAGGAGAGTGAAATTCCACATTGTGAGATACGCTCTGGCGACTAATCGATGAGGAGATGAACGCTGCAGTTGAAACAGAGGTGGGAAAAAGAACATTGATGGCCAAAGACGAGCATTTAAAAAAAAAAATGGACACCCAAAATTAAAAAAAATTAAAGGTACGGACACGCAAGAGATAAAAAACAGACCTTGTCATTTTTACTTTTGCACGCCCGTCCTTTATAATCCATCACGTTGTTGTTTTCTTGTGTTTTTACTTCTCATGGTCTGACGTTTTGGGAAGGGGAAAATTCTGTAACACACGCACACACGCAAGGAGGAGGAGGAGGCGCCACCAAGCTTCCTCCTGCACATACCCGCTCATGCACGCGAGACCCAGCCCGCTCGATGCGCTTCGCAACCAAAGGCCCTGGTGGCTACGTGGCGTACCCAGCGCACACGCGCAGACAGCTGCTGCGTCGCGCTGCTTGTTCTCTACAAGGCTATGGCATGTGTGCGGGCGCAGCGGACCGAACGAATGGCGGTGACCTTTTCCGCTATACATCGCGATAGTTTCATCTACGGTCGTGTCGTCGTGTACGACTGGGAAACTCACTGCACCGAACTATGCGGCGATCGGCGCGCAGTCGAGGGACGGCACCAAAAAGAAACGCACAAGACAAAAACACGTGTTTTTCGCCCTCTACTCTCACTCCAGTCCTGTTCTACTCTCCTCTCTCTCCCCCTCTGCATCTCAACGCCTTCTATCTCGACGCAACCCTGAAGTACGTCTGTTTCGTCGAGTAGCACACGTCACTATATAAGCCCACAGCGTGCTGCGTTGAACTGATATCCTGCTTTGTACCTACGCATTGCGGTTACTTCTTTTCCTCTTGGTATCTTGTCCTCTTGCTTTTCTCATTGTTATTGTTGCACTTCTCCCAGTCACTTGATTCCTCTTGACGTTGCACCTCAGCTCGATTGCTTTTATTTGTCACTTGATTGAGTCAGTCGCTGTTGCGTTCTTCCTTTTTTTTCCTACTCGAAGCCGGCGGAATAAGCGCGATGGGTCGAGCTGACGAGTTGCTAGAGGAAGTGCAGCTGGAGAGCATGCCGTACAAGCGCGCACGAACAGAAAGCATCGATCGCAGCGAGACAGCCAACAGCGTGGCTAGCCGTCTCTCGCAGTCTCCACCACGCGACTGTGCTGCGCGCGCGGACCACATCGCCACACCTCACGCAGGGGACACCTTCGCCAGCCACCGAGGCTCTGTCAGCGGACTTTCCCCGGACGAAGGCGACCGACGCGGTGACACAAGTGATGCGCAGACGCGACACTCCTTGGAGGAGACGACGGCGACGGCGGTCCACGACGACGCCCACGAAAGCGATGCGGAAGATGGACTTTTCGTGGCCCCTCCCGTCACCTCATCGTCACCTGCCGTAGCAGAAGGAGCAAGGGCCGTTCTTCCCGCCACCACTGCGGCACGCGCTGCGCCGGACCCTAAAGTGAGCTCGACCGCGTTCCGCGTGCTGGCCAGCCGATCGGCGCCAAAGCCGCACGTAAAGAAAGCGCTCACAACACTGCACTCGCTCGAGCAGCTGGAGCGGCTCTTGGCGCCGACCTCCTTGGTGCCCAGCCGTCGCGTGGTTCAACCCATCGCAGCGAACGCGGAACGACCCGAAGCGCTTAAACTCTACGCGGGTGAGACAGTGATGTTTCTGGTCCATCAGGGCAAGGACGCCCTCAATGCGCTCGTGAATGAGCACACAGTGAACATGTCCATGATGCGTATCTATACGTTGGATGTTGCCGCACTGCCGCCACAGGACTACGAAGTCGGCCGACGGACCGCTTCTCTGCCGACCCACGCGTACGGCGCGGACGAAAGCGCTGCTACGACGAACGCGGATGAAAAAGACGAAGAGGAGACTCTCATTACCCCTGTTCGCCCGCAAAGCTTCTCCTTCAATGCGAGTCCCTCACTGGACCTGGTCCTCGACGCGGATAGCCTCTCCAATCAGCTGCAGCACGCGACGGACCCTGTGATGGCGCGGTTAGCGGGTCTGTTCCAGGTCGACACGAGTCTCTGCCCGTGGCTCGCCTTCGGCCTGGACGGCGGTCACTCCGGTGCCTCCAGTAGCATAGCGGCGACACAGAAAGCCGGCAAAGACATGCTCCCGATGCCAGCCATGGTGGTGTGGCGTGCACCCGGTGCCCCTCACGCCGAGTACCCACCCGCCCCACCACAGACGTACTCCTCGCAGCCGATGGCGTCGCAGCCCGTGCAGTTCCCTGAACGCATGACTCAGCAGGGCGGACCGCTCGTGGTGAAGGAAGTCCACACAGTCGATCAGGTACACTCTCTCTCGCTGTGGCAGCCTGTCTACACGCTCCCGCATCTGCTGCACACCGTGGTCGATTCTATTCGCGCACACCCGGCGCACTGCACTGGCGATACAGCCCGCGGCCGCTCTGTCATCTACCTTGGTGCCTCCTGGTGTCCGCCGTGCATGCGCATCGTCAGTGAGCTGCCGCTGCTGACTGCGGAGGGCCTGCCTCCGGCGGTGCACACGTGGATGAAGGCTGACATGGACTTTGCGAAGCCGATCTTCGACTTCTTCAAGGTGGAGATTATTCCGACCTTCATTGTGCTGGAGAACGCACCACTGCTCGAGTGCGAGAGGACGCTGCACAACATTACCGACCCGACGGAGCGTAGGGAGGCCATGGAGGCCGCCTTCACCAAGGCAGACCTTGGACATCTCCAGAACTCGAGCAGGCCAACGGTTAGTCTGTTCATTGAGAAGAATAGCAAGTCCCTTAGTTTTGACGAAGACTTCTAGGTCTGCGCGTGCCTCGACACCAACACCGTATTCCAATACACACGGCGACCCCATTTGTGTGCGCGTCTGTATCTGTGTGGCCAGTGACGAAAGCGGATGTACTGTACGATCTCAAGATACATGCGACTCTGCACCCAAGTGGTCACTTCGCTTTTCATAAACAAACACATAGACATTTCTCTCTCTGGCTCGGATCTTTCTCTTTTTGTTTTTCTTCCGTCCAAGAAACGCTGTCCGTTCTCATCACTTTTTTTTTTTCTTCTTCCTGAGTGAGTAAGCCGGGCGAGCTCCATTTAGATTAACAGGGTGCCTCCACGGTTACGTGGGCGGTTCCCAGGACCTGCGCCGGTGCACCAGGTACCGCTGTGAAGTAAAGGAGTGTTGCATCGATTTCAAAAAACATGAGTATGCATCTCAGAACTAGCTCTGCTTGACTTTATAGATATTAACGAGAACCGAGAGCGCGCGGACCAGAGAAAGCGAGAGAGAGAGAGCGCGAGAGGACGCCGTGACAAATAAAGTGAAGGTGGTAGTCTGTCCGTGGGACACGGCTCACTTCCTTACGTCTATATATATATTTTTTCTTTCGTAAACCTCTCCTGGATGTTCCGTGACGTACTGTGCATTGGTGCCGTGTGGCCAGTGACACCCATATCAATGTGAAACAGTGACAACAGCAACAACAACACGCGCGCCTCATGGGGTGAAGGCTTCTCCGCATGCTCCTGTACATGCGGTCCGTCCGCCGCCCTCTGTTTCCCGCCTTGTCGGTACAAACCGATCGTGGTGCCTTTCTTCCTTGTAGACAATGCGCGCTGACACGTGCGTACGCTTACGCTATTGGTCCCTTTTTCGAGAGGCGGGAAGTCGGGGGACCTCGCGTGCCATTCGCCTGTCGGCTGGGTGCGTGAAGGTGGGTGTGCACTGCACGACGCACAGTTGTTTCAAGACTGGCCAGCTCTCTGAAGGTAGTGAAAAAGATTCGGTACGTGTGACGCCACCTCATACACACATCTTTCGTTGTTGTGTCGATACCACCACAGCTTCTCTCCCACCTGACCTCGTCTCTCCTCGTCTTCCGTGTCTGAAAAACTCACGTGTGTCACCTCATGAGTACTCTACCCTGAAAAAAAAAAAAAACCTGGCACTTGAGTCGAAACTGTGAGTTTGGCTTTTTCTCTACCCACTGGCTGTTTCCCTGCTCTTTCTCACTTCCTTTCCTCGCCCGCTAGACAAGCGTGTAGCGGCTCCGCTGATTGGGGTGAACAAGCATCAATATAAAACGAACTCTCTGTGCTATTCCAGTGCAGAGAGGGCAGCGCACGAGGCACATATATATCTATTTGCTGTTGACAGGAGTGACGTAACTATACTCAAAAAATCAAGCATACGCGGAAATTGCAATGATGGGCTCTCGTGAGGACCGGCTGTCAACGCCCTCCGCGTCGCTTGCTACGGCTCATCTTTCTGTCTCACCACAGGGCCACACTGTGCCCTCACCTGCCATTAGCGCGCGCACAACCAACCCTGGGCCGTCGCCTCCAGACACGAGTAGGCCAAGCGCCTCAACAGTGCCTGCCACCCAGGACGACACCCCAACACGTCACCGCACCGTGCGTCGGTTGCCAAACGGCACCTCGCCAGACCCACGCACCGCGCCAGCCCTCACGACGGCGAGCACGACCGCTAACTCCACAGCCGTCGCACGCGCATCACCGATCCCTGCGAGAAGTGCGGTAACATGCCGTGCATCGGTACCGAACTCCGCAAGTCCGCACACACTGCCTGATCGCGCCACATCCGACGGAGATCCCACTTCCGCGGTGAGTCCAGCGAGTCACACCGCGTCCATCCTGGCGCCTACGCCGCCCGCATGCCCATCAAGAGGTGCTCCAGGTTCAGGCCGTGCGGGCAGTGTCGCCATCTCCGGCCGGTTAGAGCGCGTCCCGCCTGTGCACACGGCACAACCAAGACCCGATCGCTCGCCACTTGACGTCCCCACCACACACGCGCACCAAGCCCCATCCGCTGTGAACGCAGCGCAAGCGCAATCGTCCACACTGACAGACCGTCTTGCAATGACGAGGAACCTCGACCGCATCAATGCGGAGACCGCCACATCGACAGCAACGCCGCCGCGTTTGCTGTCAGCCGGTGTGTTTCCGCCGACGAGCGGTGTACCAACCGTGGCGTGTCAAGAGCAAGATGAGGCGTCGCGTGCTTACGTGAAGAGTGTTCACATCCCTGAGCTTTTCGACGATCTCGCCGGGGATATTCTGCATGAACGCCCCGATGACATGGTTGAGTTCATGTTAGCGTGGCTGATCGCCAGGCGTCAAGCACTTGGGAATGAATGACAGGGCCTTTATCTTCTCATTAGGATTCTGATTGCCGCACAACTGTTTCTTGTGCTTTCGCGTGCCTTTTTTTTTTGTTTTCTCTCCCCGTTGCGAGCTGCTTGCGTACGCCTTGTCACACACTCCCATCTGCCTTTCACTCCGCTCCCTCCCCAGTATCTCGGCGTCGCTGATGTATGTCTGCCGCACCCTGATTGATTTTTTGTTTGTTTTACGTTTGACCCTGTTGCTCATTATTGTGACTCTTTTGCGATCATGATTGTTGCTCTGTCGTTTGACAGTTTGCTTTTTTTTTTTTGTCGGCGGGCCTGTGCCGTCTGTGAGAGAGACCGCAACTACAAATCGCCTTTTTTTTCCCTTCCATTGTTACCTCTCGTCTGGCTCTCAGCCCATCCGCGTCAAGACATCATTCGTTGCCGCCTCATTTTCTCTCACCGTACGTGACTGTGGATGTACAGCCACGTTGACTTCCACACACTCGATAGGACGATACAATCACGAGTTGACGTGGGGAGTGCTCGCGTTGAACATGTGCTTATTCCCACGTGACCCTGTCACCGTCTGTCTTGATACTCTCTCATACTCCATCTTTTTTTTTTTTTTTTTGGTTCGCCAGTTCTGTCCATTTTAGTTTTGGCTTACTTGACTGAATGCTCTTTACACGCATCGTGTAGCTGCTTACACGCGCTGGTATTGTGCTGAATCATTTCCCCCGCTAAACAAGAAGACCTCGGAAAAAAAAAAAATAGTACCCAGAGAACTGAATTCGGTCGTGACGCTAGCGTTCTTTTCTCTTGTGCGGTGCCGCTGTCGTGACCGCGAAGGTAATTCGTTTTCTTTTCTGGGAGCTACCTGCGGTGCTCGGTGTCCTTCACCGCGGCCTCTATCCTTTACCCAATGCACTCCAGGCGTGCGGTTACTGTGTCTCGGGGTATCGCACACGCATATCATTCGCGAAGCTTTTCTTCGCTTGGCGCCATCGTTCGGCCTCGTCGCTTTTCCCCCATCTTGACTCTCTCGCTCTCTCTCCGGCCTCCTCTCTCTGCGAATCTGTTCTTGGTGTAGTTGTCAGGCCGCTATGGAGTATTACTTCTCAGTCGTAAAGGGGGTGCTGCCTGAGGGCACCCATGACGGCGTACTGCCCGTGCGACGACAGTACATCGCGAAAGGCAGCCGACCACACATATGCACCACCACAATTTCTGGCGCGACGGGCCTCCTCGGTGGCCAAGCGGAGCGGCTGCGCGGTGATGGGACCAGCGCACGAGCGAAGCCCGCTACGATACCATCAGAAACGAGTGAAGGCGACAAGGCTGCACGCGCGGCAGAGGAGACCGGCTGTGGGATTGGCTCGCTCACGACGGTCGATCACGAGACCGGGACCCGCTGCGTGCAGTACAGACCCGTCACCGCTCCTGGATCCTCTTCCGCATCTGGTGCGGTGCAGTGCACCGTGTCGAGCCCTGTGCCGTCTGGCCGTCGTCTTGTCTGTCTCATACCTGTGCATGACGGTCCCGCCACTCACACGCATGACACGTTGTACGCGAGTGACGACCGAGGCAGCGTGTACCGCTTGTACGCCCCCGCAGACTCGGCAGCGACTGTGGCGGCGCGCAGCAAGCGCGTTCGTCACGAAATGCATTCGTCTTCTGTCCATGCGGATGCCCATCAGGAGGACTGTGGTGTTGACGCATGGCGACTGCTCACTCCGGCACGCTCTACCTTGCCGTCGTCTATCGTGGCAAGCGCAGAGGCTGCATCCGTTTCCCTCTTCTCACGTGCGCTTGGGGCGCCTGGGTGGGCGGGTCTCGTGCCCCTCGACGCGGGTGTACTCGTGAGCGCGCGTGAGCACTACCAAGACCTGCGTGTCATTGACGTGGAGCGGTCAGAGGTGGTGCGCTGCTTCGCCACGACACACCCGGCCACTGGTCTCATTCGCCCGGGGTGCGAAACTTGGAGCTTGCCGATGGACGCGGGTGCGACAGCGACTACCGCTACCGAGCTCTCGCATCACGTTGTGCTGGTCGCAGAAGGCAGCCTCGCGACACTTTTCGATGTGCGCTGCCCCAGCGCTGTGCTCAGCCTCTCCGCCACGCGCACTGTCCAAACGTCTGCCGCGGATGGCGCAAACGGTGCCTCTGGCGACGACCCGGCGACCACGACCGCTGGCGATGCGAACACAGGTCCGCTTGTGCCTGGCAGACTCACAAGTGTCAACGGGCAGGTCCGTGATGTGTGCAGCACCGCGCACCCCTACGAGGTCGCTGCCGCGGTGGACCGTGCACTGTCCGTGTACGACTACCGTAAGTTCACGCGCGCGTTCAGTTCGGCGAATGTGCTCAAATACTCGATCGCCTCGATTGCCCCGTTCGCTGGTGGACGTGCGGTGGTGTGCAGCGGTATTGACGCTGAAGTCCGCATCATTCCCCTTCATCCGAAGGAAACTCTCTATACGACGCCGGAGACGCCTTTGTCTCTCATGGCTAACCAATCTGCAGCGTCACGACCGTCGGCGAAGACGGCCAGGAAAAATGATGCCGGCGCGCCAGCGCCGGAGGACCCGACAGGGAGCACCTTCCGCACGCGCTTGAACTCCTCTGTGAGCTGCTCGACGACGTGGCAGGGCGGCTGGGTGTCTGCCGTGGACGGTCGCATCGCCGTCGGCATCTCCATGGATAACGAGCTGTTCGTCGTACAGTAGCAGCACGGATGCTCTCGACGACGTGGAGCTCTTTGCCTTCGCTTCCCTCTGTCCATAGTACCTCTCGAAAAGCGATCGGAGTGGGGGAAACGGCACGCACCGACACACTCTGCAGCCCAGCGCGGGACACTAAACCCAAATGACACTAAGAAGAACACAAAAGCAAACGCACCCACAGCACATACATACACACATGACACCGGATATAGTGCCCAACACAGACACCATACATGACGCTTTCACAGCGTGTGCGCGTGCGTAGACGGTCACTCTTCGACATTGCTCCACTCTCTGTGGCTTCATCGTCACACAGCCGTTTTCTGCCCTCCCCCTCCCACACACACGCGCGTGCGACGAAACGAGCTATCGCCATGACGCCTCTACGTTGACAGGGCTACGGTTTTTGCCCCAAGTCTTGTCACTCTACCTTGGGCTTTCGCCCGGTAGCGCTGGTTTCTTGTTTCTTCCGTCAGCGCGCTGCGTCTCACCCTTGTGTCACTCTTCCTCTCCTCCTCACGTACACCTCCTGTTCTTTCCGCTTTTGTTTTCATCAAAATACACTTTTTTTTTGTTTTCCGGCATTTGGTGTGTACAGTAAACAAAGGTCTCTCACAATGGCTGTTGACAAGAACAAGCGTGCGAACAAGGGCGGCAAGCGCGGCAAGCGCGGAAAGACCCAGGACACCATGGCCCGCAAGGAGTGGTACGATGTGGTCGCCCCCACGACCTTCAAGAACCGCCAGTTCACCAAGACCATCTGCAACAAGACCCAGGGTACGCGCATCGCCGCTGATATGATCCGCGGTCGCGTGTTCGAGGGCAACCTCGCTGACCTGAACAGCTCTGCTGGTCAGGATGACGCCTACCGCAAGGTGCGCTTCAGCGTGCAGGAGGTCCAGGGCCGCAACATGCTCACCCAGTTCCACTCCATGGAGATGACGACTGACCGCATGTGCAGCCTGCTCCGCAAGTGGTGCACGACGATCGAGTGCGCCGTGGATGCCAAGACGGCTGACGGCTACACGCTCCGCGTGTTCGTGATCGCCTTCACCACCAAGCAGAAGAACCAGAAGTCCCGCAACTGCTACGCGAAGGATCGCCTGGTGAAGTGGGTGCGCCATCGCGTGACGAACATGGTGCGCAAGCGCCTCGCCAAGATCACGATCAACAACGCCGTGGCTCTGCTGACCCGCGACATTCTGTCTGACTCCCTGGCCCACCGCTGCAGCGCCATCGTCCCCCTGCGTGACCTGCGCGTGAGCAAGGTCAAGGTGGTTCGCTCCCCCAAGTACGACGCCCAGGCCCTCCTGAGCGCTCACGGTACGATCCCCGCGTCCGTGGAGGCTGACCCCCGTGAGGTGGAGGAGGCCACGGAGGCCCCTGCGGCCGCCGTCGCCGCTGCGGAGTAACTATGCATGTGTTCTTTGCAGACCTTTCTTTTACACGAACATCATTTTTTCGTTTCACCATAACTAAACCAAAAAAAAAAACCCGAAGAACAATACGTAAGCGAAGCTATCACTGAGATCGCGAGGATACCAGAGATAGAAGAGAGAAGAGAGAAGAGAGAAGAGCCGTACAGACCACTCTTCCACGCCGTCACTCTTTTCACCTGCCCTACAGCGAGCGAAACGCGTGCGCTGTGTAGATCTTCCGCGCAGGACGGGCGTCGATGTGGGTGGACTCGACTGAACGTGACGAAGCTGGCGACCCCCACGTACTCGCTCTCTCGCTTGTCTCTTTGCCTGTTTTACTGCTGTCCGCGTTGTCACCAACGCCAGTGGTGAACGAGCCCGTTCTCTGCGCCACGGCACGCGTTGTTATCCTCTGGGGCGTCCGACTGGGAAAGCGTCGCTTCTCCCTCTCGTGTGGCGCGCCACAAATGATGCAGAGCGCAATGCACTGCTTTTTTTTTTTCCACTTGCACACATCCACACATGTACATCGCGTTCTTCCCTACTTCAAACTCCTCCAACCATGTTGTCAATACCTGCCTTGCCGTCTCTACCTTTCCCTTTTTCTTCTCACACCCTACTCTTCTTCGTCTCTTCCCCTCACCCCGAAAGAGCTCTAACTCAACATGGCTGTTGACAAGAACAAGCGTGCGAACAAGGGCGGCAAGCGCGGCAAGCGCGGAAAGACCCAGGACACCATGGCCCGCAAGGAGTGGTACGATGTGGTCGCCCCCACGACCTTCAAGAACCGCCAGTTCACCAAGACCATCTGCAACAAGACCCAGGGTACGCGCATCGCCGCTGATATGATCCGCGGTCGCGTGTTCGAGGGCAACCTCGCTGACCTGAACAGCTCTGCTGGTCAGGATGACGCCTACCGCAAGGTGCGCTTCAGCGTGCAGGAGGTCCAGGGCCGCAACATGCTCACCCAGTTCCACTCCATGGAGATGACGACTGACCGCATGTGCAGCCTGCTCCGCAAGTGGTGCACGACGATCGAGTGCGCCGTGGATGCCAAGACGGCTGACGGCTACACGCTCCGCGTGTTCGTGATCGCCTTCACCACCAAGCAGAAGAACCAGAAGTCCCGCAACTGCTACGCGAAGGATCGCCTGGTGAAGTGGGTGCGCCATCGCGTGACGAACATGGTGCGCAAGCGCCTCGCCAAGATCACGATCAACAACGCCGTGGCTCTGCTGACCCGCGACATTCTGTCTGACTCCCTGGCCCACCGCTGCAGCGCCATCGTCCCCCTGCGTGACCTGCGCGTGAGCAAGGTCAAGGTGGTTCGCTCCCCCAAGTACGACGCCCAGGCCCTCCTGAGCGCTCACGGTACGATCCCCGCGTCCGTGGAGGCTGACCCCCGTGAGGTGGAGGAGGCCACAGAGGCCCCTGCGGCCGCCGTCGCCGCTGCGGAGTAAATTTTTTCCTTTCAACCAGCGTTATGAAAAGCTCAATTTCTCCTCTGTTTTCATCTTCTCTGATTTCTAAGTCTCAAAAAAAAAAAAAAAGAACACCCTAACGCGTCACTCTATAAAGAAGGGCTTCCATGCCGCCACAGTGTCAGCGGCCAGACAGCTGCGTGTGCTCCACCCAACCGCAGTGCCTCGCTTAGACACGGTGGCGGTGCCCTGCAATGGCACCACAACCCCGTAGGAGTGAGGAAGAGATGGTTGCGTTCTTCCATCTCTTCCAGCTCTCCCGTGCGATGTCATCTGTGTGTCTGCGCATCGGACGGGAGATCGGTGAACCGATAGTGAGCATGATATGCCTCGTACACAGACACACGTGCGTGCCCTTGCGACACCCTTTACGATTTCGCTCACTAGGCGTGCTCACTCCCATTTGAATGTGGAGGACGTTTTCATTGTTTGGCGCACACATCGCGATCATTCTCCCACCCTCTCCCCTCCCCACGCTTTGTCCCTTTCGATGTCTCATTTCCTCCGCTCATGTTCTATCGTTGCTTTTTATGCGCACGCAACCAACGCCTGTTACGCTCTCGTGAATAAAGTTTTCCCTTTTTTTTTTCTTTCCTTCTCTCTCTTCACCCGCACTGTGGTTTTGTCGTCGACGACGGGTGAGTACAATGCCAGTCGGCGGATTCAATGAGTACGCCGCGTTGCGGCTCCGCGACCATCGGCCAGGTATCGGTGACTACCAGCTGCCACCAGTCACCGGACCTGGCTCCGGGAGCACTGAGCGTACCATCCTCGGTAAGCACCGCCCACCCACACCGCCGGCGTGCGGCGCAGGTCCAGGAGAGTACGTCATTCCCACTTCTATTGGAACTGGCAGAGCGAGCCGTTTCGGCCCTCCACTTCCCTCGAAAGACTACGGGAAGCCGGTGCTTCCGTCCTCCACCACCGTACCACCGACAGATGCTAGCGGAGCCATGCCCGGTGACGTTCCCGATGCGCCAAAGCAGTACAGCATGGCACTGATGCCCGACACACCCGCCTACAGCATCTACGGCAAGCTCAAAGGCGAGTGGGAGCGCAGAGCCGAGGACACTGTGGGCCCAGGCGCGTACGATGTGCCGTACTCTACCTTCGATGCACCGTCTCGTGGGGTGAAGCCTGGTGCTCACTTTGGCATCCGCACCGTCAGCGCCGAAGAGCGCGCGCGGGACAACACCCCTGGACCTGGCACCTACCATCTACAGCGCTTCGGCGATGTGGTGCCGCCTGAGCGTGAGATTCCGCTCGGTCGTCGCCGCCCACAGAAAGCGGATGTGACGCCCGGCCCTGGTGACTATGGTGACCCCACCACGATTGCCGCACGCACCACCGTGCGCAAGCGCTTCACCAAGGCGTCCACATTCGGTGGTCGATGGACGGCACGCTCGCACCGTAGCGCCGGCCCAGGACCGGTCTACAACACAACCGAAATCGACAAAAAGCTCGAGCCGAATCTGCGCCACGCACCCCGTTTTAGACCCCCACCGCCAGCGAAGACGGCGTCTGCGTCGTCATCCGCGCGGCATGCCCAGACGACTGGCGGGGCCCCGCCATTCTACGATCTCCCCTCGGACTTCGATTACCACTATCTCAAGGGGAAGTCGATGCTGGGCAAGTGGCCTGCGGCGCAGATCCCGGCGACCGGCACAGATGCGTCGTGGTTCGAGGCACTGGAGGAGGCGCACCCGCTGGACACCGGACGGGGTACGCGCTTCGCGCCCGTACCATTCGACGCGGAGAGGGCAGCGCGTGCCAGGGCGGCGAACGAAGCGCACATCGCCTCCTCGCAGGGGGGTCCCGGCGAGTACAACCCGAACTACGACGCGATTCAACCAAGCCACACACGTGGTGCGCTCTTCGGCACAGCCGACAAAATGCCTGACTGCGCCAACGGCGTGCCAGGCCCTGGTCACTACCACCCCAACTACGCCGCAAAGGAGGTGGAGGGCAGGGGCACCCTCTTCTACAAGGGCGACTTCCACGACCGCAGCGGTATGCGGACGGAAGCGGGACCAGGCCCTGGCGAGCACTACAACGACACGACGGCCTTCAGCCAAAGTATTGCCGGTGATAAAAGCAGCGGGAAGGGCTACACCATGCGTGTCCGTTATCCCGCACGCGCAACGCACCAGGTGGCCCCGCCGTACGACGAGACGACCAACATCAACTGCGTTTACCCGGATGAGCTGACGTGGGAGACCAAGATTGACGTCGGTAAAGGGTCAACGCGTTGACGGGCGCGTACGCCGGTAGGCGAACAACCGCAAGCCACCAACCGTACTCTGTGTCAGTATGTGTGCACGTCCATGTACATTACATTCCGTTCTTTTTCCTCTCCTTATTGTACCCCCACCCCCGTCTGCGATCGATGTTGAGCACACCTGTGTGCGCGCTTTTTGTCTTGACAGTCTCTTCACACGACGCGAGCGAGTCTCGCTACAGCTACGTGAAAAGAATTTCTGTCGGACGTCATGATGTTTCCATCTCCCCCAGCTCCATCTTACAACACTGTACCACTCACCACGACCCTGACGTTGCGTCTCACTCACTGTGCCTGGCCAGACTGTGTGGCAGCCAGACTGTACACAACACGGCTGTTGTCGTTGAGACCATATCATACTAACACACAAACACATTATCATCGTAGAGTAGACCGGTGGAGAAGGATGAAAAGATGACAGAACCGTGAGATCATTATTCGCTCGTTTGTGTGCATGTTCAACAGATCGTGTCTGCTGGACTAGCGGATGGACGGTCACGTAGTCTGTGCGCATTCGTGCGAGCAGGAGGGAAATACGTCCGATCACAGAGGTTGGGTACTTGTGGTGGGTCTGTGAATTGACACCTGCGCAGTGTCTTCCCCCCCGTCCCTACCGCTTGAGCGAATTCATACAATTCGCATGACCGCTCTCGTCCTATTCATTTCCTCGTCTTTTTTTCTTCCAAACTCTCCCTTCACCCCCCCCTCTGTAGGTTGAGAGAGAAGCTACTGGGCTCATCCGTGCCCTTCTCCTCTCGTCCTCGCGTGTTTCTTTTTTTTTTTGTTGTTGTTGTTCCAAAGTTCACCTTATCCTTTCACTTCCACCAGGACGCATCACTTTAGTTTGGTGCCGTCTCTGTCTCTCTCTCTCTCTCTCATTTTTTTGTCTTTTTTTTTTTCCTCTTGCTGCATCATCTCTGCACGAAGCCATGCCTCGCAAAGTCTCGTCCGGCCCGCTGACGATGACGCTTTCACTGGCAGCAGCCTCCATACCTCAAGGCGGCACGCTATCTGGGGACATTGTTGTAGAGGTGTCAGGCAAAGAGGCTTTTCACTTCCGCTCTCTCTTCCTCGACTTTGACGGAACCGAGTCGAACAGTGTGAAGGATGATCAGGGTGAGTTCGATGCCTTTCTCAATGACTTCACCGGCACCCGCACCTACCTGCATCGTCGCGCCACACCTGCTGGACAGCGCGATGCCACCCGTGAAGACGCTGAAGCTGCCGAGCAGCTGCGACTCGAGCTCCTCTTCCGCGAACATCACACAGCTCCGTACGCGCGCGCGATACCGTGGAAACCGCCCGCACCGGTCAAGAAATCGGGGAAGAAAGGGGATCCGGCACCGCCCGCGACCGAGCAGCCTCAAACCACCCAAGCCGCTAGTGACTCACCGCCTGTGCCGTCACCAACGACAGAGTTCAGCCCACGTGAAGGCCACCACACAGTGCCCGGATGCAGCGCGGCAGATGAACCTATCGAACGCACGGACGCGCCGGCCCTCCCCGGCACGCTTCACAATGAAGAGGAAGGCGTGTATGGCGGCATGGCCCGTGATCGTTTTTTACCTGGGCGCTACAGTTTCCCGTTTTCATTCACCATCCCACCGTGGATGCCGCCGTCGCTTTACTACCGAGCTGGCCATCTGGCGTACGGTGAAATACGCTATCGAGTGGTGGCGACCCTGGACGTCCCAGGGCCGGTCGCGAACCTACACCTGGAGGAGACCTTCTTTGTGCTGTCGACACTGTCGAAGCGGCAGCTGCTCGCTGCACGACAGGAGGCGGCAGACACGGCGACCATCGCCCCTCTGCCGCCTCTCTCCGCGCAGTTCCAGGTATTCCGCAGCGCGTTTTGCGGCAATTTCTGCTGCCTTGACGAGGCGAGCGCCGTGGAGGTGGAGGTGGCGCTGCAGTGCTCACGTGCCCTGTTGCTCACGGACACTCACGGCCACGTCGAGGCAGCTCTCAAGGCGGAGGCGCAGGAGGCGACCGCCCCACCACAGTCGCAGGAGGACGAGTGCGCACAGGGGAATCGCGGCGCACGCACGCGGAGCCGGGGCTATGACGCGTTTACCCAGCGCCGCCCTCCAGGTACTGCGAGCAGGCCGCGGTCAGTCGTCTCCCCGAGCGCGGCCGTACCGGACACGAAGTCGATCGACGGCTCTGACTCGTCGGCATCGTGCGGCTACCCCGCTGATGTACAAGCCGCACGGCGTCGTGTGTTGGAGTCGCTCCCCGCGCCCGTGGGTACCTTACCACTCGTCGTCCGCGTAGACAATCGCTGTGTGGGTCGCGAAATTAGCCGTGTGCGTGTAGAGTTGAGAGAGGTGATTCGACTCTTCAAGTCGCTGGAGGCCCCGTACACCTTCTCCCACCCACTCGCCCGCTACGACTACGTCATGAGCATTCCTCCTATGCACGAAGCGACGTTTCCGGTCTCGCTGACCCTGCCAACGCAGTTTCGCCGATGCCGTGAAGACCCAGACACGCTGCTACCACCGCCAGGTGTGCGTACCGCGAACTTCGCGACGCAGACACTCATCGTCGTGAGCTTTCCCGACCTGCACGTGTACACAGAAGAGGAGGATTGGACCGTCGGCGCTGTTCATCTCGCTGAGGCACTCGATTTGTCCGATGGCGCACTCGAACTACCCGCTTCCTACAGCTAGCTATCCTTTGCGCGTGAGTATGGCCTGCGTGGTGGCGTTGCACGCGCTCGCGTCTTTCGCCCTTCACCCGATCCTCTCGTTTTTTTTTTTTGCCCCGTTGTCGTGCCCCACGTTCCCCACGTTTCTCTCGATCTTGCTTACAGCGACGCGACTCAAAAGTATTCGTGCGCCTCCTCGTGCCCTAGAAGAGAGACCCTTTGCGCTCACGCTTCTCGTTCCCCACAGCGCTCCATTTGATTTGTGGCGCTCTCCAGCTCCCTCAAGTCGACGCGAACCGCTCGTCTTGCGACTCTTGGAACGCCACCTTTCTCACTGCCTCTCTTTTTCCCATTCTGAGAGAGAGAGAGCTATATTCTCCAGCACCCTCCTCTCGTTCCCACTGTCTACGTCTGTCTGTCTGTCTCTCTTCCTCATCGTCGCTGTCATTTCATTTTTTGAGAAAACGCTCTCACCGAATCGTTTTGTGGGCTCCTTTACTTGTTCTTGTGCTCCCACGCCTTTGCTTCCTTTCCGACTCTCAGCAGCACTTGCTCAGCTGTACTGTTTTCTCTCAGGGGACTCCCCTTTTTTTCTCTGTTTCCTCGCTTCTCTTCCCGCCTCTCCTTTCGTACGTGATGATCAAGTCTTTGGGCAAAAAGCATGCCGCACCAGCGCAATCGGAGCTGCCAGTAAAGGCCGTCATCCGCTTCGCCAAGTCATCGTACATTGCCGGCGATACCGTTTCTGGCCGGCTCACCTTGACATACGTCCCGGAGCTTCTTTCACCGAAGCGTACCGGCAACAATCCGCCGGCAGCGAGCCTCCGAGCGAGTGCGATTCGGCTCCAGGTCTCCGGCACGGAGCGTGCGTTCACGGACGACGGCAAGTGCGACTCGGTGCCAACTGTTCACGTGTTCCGCACGTACACGGTCGCAGGCGTGAAGGATTCAGCGGAGGACACCGAGATGGCGCATCAGTCTCTTCGCGAGAAGGAGTATCTCCGCAGCAACGCGCGCTACGCGCCACTGAATGGCGTCGTGCTGTCCACCGAGCCGACAGACCGAAACGCGAGTGGCACAATCCAGGTGCGCCGTGGTGACGGCGAATTCGCGCTTACGACGCCCCAATCCACCATTGGCCGTGACGACTCGTTTCTCGGCTCGTCGCCGCCACGGGGCCCGACAGCGCCGATGCTTGGCGGCGACGTCGTTCTTAAGGCGAACGAGCCGTACGTGGTGCCGTTCTCCTTTCGCCTTCCGCCATGGCTGCCACCCTCATATTATTGCCACTTCGCGGACGTGACGGCGTCGCTCGAATACATGCTGCAGGTACACCTCAAAGGCCTCGCATCCTCAACGACCGATGAGGTGGTCTTGCGCGAAACGTTCGCCGTCATCTCGTCGATTCCACTCCGGCAGGTGTTGCAATGCCACGAGCGCGCCAACATCAAGCCCTCCTTCTCGATGCGCTACCGCTTCCGACAGTTCCACGCCAGCTCACTCCGCCGCTTCCTCTCACCTGGCCCGCAGAGCCCCATTGATGTTGTGGTCGAGTTCCTCTCGAGCAGCACCATCCTGCTGCGCGATCGGAACAAGGTGCTCACGGGCATGCTGCATCCTGAGTCTGCCGCGTCACAGTCTGTGGCGTCGTCAAACGGCGGTGGCGGCGAGGGTGTGCGCCGCGGCAGCGAGCCCGGGAGCCCCGCAGTGGGCATGACAGTGATGGGAAATGTCGTGGGCGGCGGCAGTCCCGAGACCGGATCACTGTCAAAGCGCCAAGCCTCCGACTCGCTGTCTCGACAGTCGTTGATGACCCCAGACCCGGTCGGCTGTCTGCACCTGCGCGTGACGGTGGCGAACGGCACGGACACGAAGACCATCGACAACACCAAGTCTGGTGGTGGTACGATCAAGACGATCGCCATTGAGCTCCAATCGCGCGTCACCACGAGCGCGGGCAATCGAGACTTCATCAGTCCGCCTTTTGTCCTCGCCAGATCAGAGGTCAGCGGCAGCGTGCCCTTGGGAACATCGACTACGTTCAAGGTCAAGCTCTCCCTCAACACATCTCAATTTCGGCGTCACAAGTCCTCGGGTGAGTCTGACCTGTCTCCACCACCGAACATCTCTGGAGTTCACACCACCGTGAGCACTCACTTGGTTCTCTCCTTTGCTGGTCTTAAGACCGTCCCGGAGGATGTGCCGCCTGGGAATGTGGTGGTGGTCGCCGAGGCACTGGACGAGTCGAACCGGGTGCCGTACCTACCCAATGACTGGCGCAAGCACGAGGCCTTCACGGACAACCACGTGAACGACAAGACGTACGCATCCGCAGCGTAGCCGCGGCAGCACATGAGCAGTCAAGACAACACTGCTTTCAAAAGAACATATGATTTGCTTTTCCTTTGTTTGCTGTTGCTTCCGCTGTTTGTGTCGCCTGCAACAATGCGAGACGTCTGCCTGCCCTCTTCCTTTTTTTTTTTTCGTTTCCTTCTTCCTCGTTCTCTTCCACGAACTTTGTCTCTCTCTCTTTTTATACACAGTGCTCAGTCGAGTCGACGATCACAAGTCTTCCTTGACGCACTTCCCGAAGAGATGCCAATTTGAATGCACAAAGAACACGTAACGCACTGCGGCTATCATCTTCGGGGAACGGCGCCGCCTCTTTATAAATTTGTTTTTTTTGTTTTTTTCGCTTTCTCGATTCCTTCTTCTCTCTCACTTTTTGGCCACTCACGGGTGCGCCGTCACGCTCACACACGTATCTGTCTCCAGTCATACCTTTACATCCTTTGCTGCAAAGAAAGCAGTCATTTCTTTTTCTCACGCGACGTCGCTTCGTGGTTCTTTCAGCATATCAATTCGTCCTTTGTGGTTTCGTTGCCGCTCCTGTTCTCTCTCCTCCTCTCCTACCAACTGTCATTTTTCCCTTCGGTCTTAGCCAGAGAGTGAGTGCCCCTTTCTTCTCCATCTCTTCTCGGTCTACTCCTTTTGTTGCTCACCCTGTTTCTTGACTTTGACGTGCTCTGTTCATCCGAGTGGACAGTCCAAAGTCACCAAGGATTTGGTACGCGCTCTCCTCCTTTTTTTTTTTTTTGCTGCATCTCCACAGAAAGATCGCTCTTGCGTTTGCTGTGCGCAAAGAGGCCACCTTTATTCGATCTCGCTCTCATCTTTCCGCTTCATCTGTTGTAAACCACGGACATCGAAAAAAAAAAAAAAAACAGGTGACGCCGACACACCGGCAACTCACTGTTTCTTACCTGGTGGTGCGACGACCACGCTCTTGTGGATCTCTCTTAGCAGCTCAAACATGTCGCGCGTGGGTCCGGCGTGCTATCCCCAACGGCCGCTACTTTACCTGATGCAGCCAGTGCGTCACGCAAGAGTGTCTCACCAAGCCGAAGTACGTCAGAGATCCTCTTTCGCTCCTTCCCTCTCCCGCCACAAGTACACACGATCCTTGTGTCTGGCTTCTCTTCTCTGAGGGCGTCCTTGAGTCTCTTTTCCACTATTCCCCTCGATGCATTCCCTCCTCTTCTCATCTCGGTATTCTCCTTGTTTCACAACCGCGCGACGTGAAGGGTGACGCGTTAACCTCGCACACATGCTCGTGCCGGTAGCTGCCCCTTTGGCGACGCCTCAAACACCGCGCAGACCTCACGGCAAGTCACACACTGACGTTGAGGAGGCTAGCGACTCGACCCCGGGTGTGTCGCCGGAGGTCGTATTGTGCTCGAGCTCGTCTTCTCCCCCCTCCATCATGCCTTTCCGAGCAGAAGAGAGTAAATTCGAGCTGTCGCCGCGCGGCACCCGTCACGACTCTTCGCATTCGCATCGGCATGCGCGGCGTGCACGGCGTTCGTATGCGATTTTCGAACAGGTCTTCGCACCGCGTTGTACGTTCGCAGCAACCAATAGTGTCGACAGTTTCCGCTGCGAGGTACCGGAGGTGAGTGGAGAGCAAACAGCGCGCCAGCATCGCATCCGCCGTGAACTCGTGTTTACAGACTCCGTTGACGAGACAGAACATCGTGTGCGACTGCACAAAGACTCGACTTCTTCTAGACCGGTTGTCGAAAAGTTGAGCTCGATGAAAGGTCAGGGCATGCACACAGCGGAGCAGCGCTATTTTGAAGACTATCTTGAGCAGTTTCGGTGCCGTTACGGGCTACCTCAGTGATTTTTTTTTCCCCCTTGTGCGTCCCCTTGCTTTTTTTTAATTTACTTGTCACGAGCCATCACCGCTAGACTTTTTAGCTGTTCCCTCCTTCGCTTCATTTTTCTCGCACATAGATTGACCTGCTTAGATTGTGCGCGCACATAGAGATACACCGACACACACACACACACCGACATCCAGACACAGTCACACCGTTAGCCCTCCTGCACAAGGCACAGGGGAAATAAATAAAAAGCAATAAATACCCTGACTTGTGGCACGTCTCTTCACACTTTGACAGCGTGCCTGTTAAAGATCCGCTTTGTCTTTTGTCCGTATTCGCCCCACAAGGCAACCTCCTTTCGAGCCGCCGTTTCTACTCGCACCCCGTGCGTGCCTCTTGACCCTCTCTTCGCCCTTTTATTCTTCGAAGCACATCTGACGTTTCCCACGCACGAGCGTCGCGCCGACGATCAGATGGGAGAGCGATGCCATTCACACCACGCACGCCCCCCCCCCCTCCTCTCACCGTTGTACGCGCGTTGCTCGTTCCCACACGTCACGTGCTTTAGTATCTGAGCGTGCCCCAGCAGCAACCGCAGAAACAAGTGTCATACAAAAAAACGGCGCCGACCTCAAGTCTTGCCACTCCTTCCATTCCTTCCGTTCGTACGTGTTGACTTCTGCGGAGGGGCGTTTCCGCATCGTGGCAAGCAGCGCCGCTCTCTCTCTCTCTCTCGTCTTGGTCTTTTTCATCCTGAATCGCTTTCCTTCTGGTTTCGATGACAGCGCCGTCGGCACCGTCGCCTCCGACGAGCGCGCGGCCGGCCGAGGCCAACACGAGCGTGTTTGCGACATGGGCGGATGTCGGTATCCTCGTTAGCTGTGCCCTGTCGTTGCTCTTCCGTGTGGCTGTTTTCCACGCGCGTCGACGTGCGAATGAGTGCGCTCTACGCGCCTGCTGCGAGGCAGAAGAGGATCTCCAACAACTGGGTGAACCTGTCGACCGCAGTGCCCCAACGTCGGGTACACAGAGACAATCGCTCGAGCGTCAGACCGTCGCAGATGCGGAGTGCTACATGCAATTCGCTTCGACAACGGACTTCATGGAGCTGCGCTTCTCTAGCACTGTCACCACACCACACGCCGAGGACACACAGTGTGTGCCGATGTCCACACAAGCATTGTGGACATCGCGTGCAGAGGCGTGTGTACGTCTTGAGCAGGCCCTCGCTTCGGGTGCTGCCCAGAAAAAGGACTGGAGCGGCGATCCCGTACTCATTCTACTCCAGCTCCCATTAGAGCGGCGGTTGCAGACCATGGTGAACTGGCTTTCGGTCATTTCGAACAGCCTGACGTACTACTTGCGACCCTCACAAGTGCTCTACGCCTTTGTGTTCAACATGGCCGACTTTTTCCTTTTCGTCGTCTCTGTCGCCGAAGGGCGCCATCGCTGCGCGCTCCTCGCAGAGTTGATGCGCTCCACGGATGACATGGTGCGAAACCCCAACGTGGCGGCTGCGCCGACGGGTAGCTCAAGCACTACCCCATCCGTGCCGGTGTTGTCGACACATGAACTAGGAGCGGCAGCCGCTGTGAAGCGCACGCTGCGAGGCTCACGTGCCGGCGAGCCTCCTGTGCGCTCGCGATGGCGCCGGCACGTCACCGTAGCCTGCGTGCGCCCTTTTCAGTGCCTCATCGGCGGTCTTGTCACGTCACTCACCATGACGGTTGATGCGCTGCAGGTGTGCCTGTTGTCCGCGTTGTCTTTCGTGACCCCAGCCGCAGAGGACGGCAGTGGCGGATCTACCACGCGGAGGCAGACGGGGGCGGCAGCGGTCACCATTGACGATGGCGTGGAGCTCAGTAGAGTGATGAACCTCACTGGTCACCCCGACGGCGGTGCGTCCACACTCAGTCCTGCCGAGACGGTCGACGCCGCGAGAGACGGACCTGGTCATACAGGTGTGCGCGAGCTGCTTTTGCTGAACGCTGCATTTGCCTTCGCCCTTGTCCTCTTCCACATGAACCACCTCTTGTTTGGAATCGGCGCCGTAGCGGGCTATGTGGCAGGCGCGATGAACTTGTTTCTCCTCGGCTGCGCGATGGCGAGAGCGTGTGAGCAATTTCGTCTGTGGTGGTCGTGCGTGTCTCGGCGTCGATCCGAAAAGCTCCCTACTGGTACCGATACCAAGCGATCGTCATGGAGTGTCGTGCTCGCGCACTGGTGTGCGGCCGCCTGTGCCGTGTTTTACTTCTTCATGTTGCTCGATGAGGGTGCCGTTCTGTGGGCCACACACGTTAATTTCGTCCGCTGGTACGCTGCCACGGCCGCATCGGGTCTCACAGAGCTCGTTCTGTCCTTCACTGTCTGAAGACGTGGCGTTTCGCGCGTCTTCCCTCCTCTCTTCCTTTTTTTCTTTTTTTTTCTTTTTTTTTTTTTTTGTCATCACTGAGCGCACTTTCCGATGCACTAGATGTGTCCACTTGTCCTGCCCCGCCCACCTAAAGAAGAAAAAGAAAAAGAAAAAGAAAAAGAAAAAGAAAAAGGTCCTCTCGGCATGCGCACGCAGACGCATACGTCCGTGCTTGTCTGCGTTCGTACCCAGAGACGTGTTCGTGCGCACACTGGTCTCGCTGCATGTTGGCACAGGCGTCTCATGAGCGACCGCGTCACCTCTCCCTCCCACGTCGCCTCCTCTCACATCTGTTTCTTTCACTCTGTCTTCTTTCCGGGCCTATTTGTGTGTGTGTGTGTGGCTTTGTACCGCTAGAGCGTTGAACCAATCTTCTCGTGTTGCATCGCGAACAGACATCTCGCTTTTTTTTTCCTCACAGGTTGTGAACACTTATTCTTATCTCGGTGGGTGACAGCTGTTTTTTTACACGACCTGCCGAATACCAAAAAGAGAGCCGAGGCTAGCGCACGTGATACACGAATACGCAACGGTGGTGCCAAGCACATCCAGCGTGAAATACCTTTTTCTTTGCTCGCTCTGCGTTTCCGTTCATTTGATTTCTCTTTTTTTTTTTCTTTTCTTCTTGCTGTCTTCATTGATTGTGGTTTTTTTGTTCTCCCTCGCGCTATACCACCCCGCTCGATCGGTCTGAAACTCTCCTTTGGCTGTCGCAGTCACGCAGTGGCAGCAGCGTTGAGAAGACAAGACGAGGAAAAGGGAGCAAGAGCCGCGTGAACAACACCTCCCGAAGAGTGAAACGGCAGCGAGCGTGACAGCGCGTCCCATGTACTTTACTTGTGCACGCCGCAAACAGTCTTCACTTGTACAGTTCTCGTAGGCGAGACCACCCTCGGTGCGCCTGTGTGTTTTCGCGGGCTGAGTTCCTGTGTGCCTCCGTGAGCGCTCTTGCCCTCTTCTTGCGTTGCATTCGCTTCATACTCCGGTCTTCGTGCTTGTGCCGGACCTTCCGCCGCCACACCCGCACCGTTTCCTTTTCCGCCTTCGTTGTTTAGTGGTACGCGTGTGTGTGTGTGAGTGCTGAGTGTGTGTGCGACACCATGCCATCCTTTGGCTACAGCGATCCACCATCAAAAGTGACTTCATTCTTCACCGGCTCACGTAGAGCGCTTGAGGATGAGGCAGTTGTGCTGAAGGACTACGAGGTTGGCCAGCGTCTCGGGGAAGGCGCGTACGGGTCCGTCTACTCCATCAAGCACGTTCAATCTGGCGAGACGTTCGCACTCAAAATTCTGCAAAAGCAAGATCTCTTCCTCGACGCGGGCGAGACAGCCGCTTTCCCCGATGAAGGCTTTCCTCTTGGTGACGCTCAGAAAAACACCATCGTCCACTCGTACGTCGAGGCCTTCGAAAAGAAGATTGTGCAGGAGGCGACAGTGATGCAGGCGCTGCAGCACCCGCATGTTGTGAATTTCTATCGCTTCTTGAACTCCAAAGAGGCGTACTACTTCATCATGGAGCTAGCCGAAGGCGGCGAGCTGTTCGATCTCATCATTTCCAGCCGCTTCTTCGCGGAGAACGAGGCGCGCTTCTACTTTCAGCAGCTCATGTCTGCTATCGAGTACTGCCACCGCAAAGGCATCGCGCACGGCGACCTCAAGGCGGAAAACCTGCTCCTCAGCAAAGATAACCGACTCCTGGTGTGCGACTTTGGCTTCTCGTCGAAGAACGCCAAGGAGAACGTCGATGACCCGGAAGCCACCCTCGGCACAGGCGACAACGCAGCCCTTGTGGACAGCCTTGTGAACGGCTACACAGGGGTAGGCACACTACACTACATGAGTCCGGAGGCCATCCGTGCCATGTCGGAGCGTGCAGTGCCCGATGTGCTCCTGAACCTCGGCCGAGCCCCGGAGAGCCCGCCCCCCACGACTGGCTCACCCGATGTGCGGACCTCCTTGTCACCGCGACCACAGTCCGCGGTCACGCAAAGCTACGGCACCGCGGAGTGCTTCACCAGTCCCCTCAGCCGATGCGAGACAAGCTCATTTAGCAGCCTACTCGACAAGAGCGCTGTGAAAACAGCGAAGACAGCGGCGCCCTCATCTGCGACCTGCAAGCCGCCGCCTGCACCGGTCAGAGACACGTCTCCCGTCATGGTGCCCACCTTGTCCCCAACAACCAAAGCACGTGCGATGCCGTGCAGCAGCAGCTCCGGCAATGGCAAGGGCACCTTCTCCGCGCGACACAAATCCAACAACCTGGCCCAGACGAGCTACAGCACCGCGGACATGTGCGCACTGGACGCGCCGCAGTCCTTGCGGACGACGAACAGAAGTGGCAAGCACAGCCACCAGTCACCACGGCCTGAGAAGACGGGCACACACAACAGTATCCGACCACAACTCTCTCTCGATCGCCATCACAACAGCTCCTACGGTGAGACCGTGTCGTCGCCCAAAACGGTGGCTGATCGGTGGAGCGCATTCGTGAAGACGTTTATAAGCCATTCCCACCACGAGCACGCGGACGGCAGCCACGCCTCTTCCGTACGCCACGGCATGCGCAAGAGCCGCAGCACAGGAAGTCTGTGCACCGACGATTTCGCTGTGAGTAGCTCGACTGTCCCCACCGCATCGGCAGATCGCAAAAAGGCGGAAAAAGAGACAAAGAAGAAGAAGAAGAAAAAGGGCGACGTTGGCAAGAGGGGCAGCTTCGGTGATCTGCAGTCCTGTGAGTCCCTCACCCACGACGGGACGGACATTGGCGAAAGTTATTCCACCCAATACACGCGCACACCGGATGTCGTGTCGCCCATCCGACCTGTGCGGGCCATTGTCGACCCGTACCAACAAGACCTTTGGAGCGCCGGTGTCATCCTCTTCTTCATGCTCACTGGCCGCCTCCCTTTCGATGGCCGTGACGACGAAGAGACGCTTCACCTCATCGAGCTGGATGAGCCGAGCTTCGACGAGGAAGAGCAGGAACGCATTAGCCCTGAAGCACGGCAATTGGTGCTCTCCCTATTGGCTAAGGAACCAACAGATCGTCCCTCGATAGATGATATTCTCCTCAATCCGTGGTTCACCACCTACCTCAATGTCGACGCCCTTTTCGAAGACCGCAAGGACGAGCTCAACGAGCGGCTGACCAAGGCTGGCATCGTCGTCGATTCACAGAGCGCACCGTCCTTCTACGATCTGCCATACACGAAGGCTCAAGGCGGCCTTGAGGAGCAGGTGATTGAAACGGCGTTTCACAAGATCGCGACGGACGGCTACGGCAGAATTACTCGCGATGAACTACGCGATATGATGACGACGCTGCACGGTGACTGTGTGGAGAAGAAGGACGTGTCGGAGCTCATTCGTCTCTTCACCGGCGACGCGGCGAGCGATGACATCACGTTCCAGCAGTTTCGTGACGCGTGGGTGAACAGAGATATCGCACACAGTGCCTTCTTACACAACTCGGAGTTCCAGCTGGCGAACATCGTCGGTGTTCAAATGGACGAGGTGGAGAGGCAGCTCGTGCGACAGCTGCGCACCGCATTCGATAGCGTCAACGACGATCATGACGGGATGATTAGCGCGCTTCAGCTTCGTCGCGTCTTTGAGCGCTTCCACTGCGTGGTCACGGATACGGAGTTGGACTCGTTGATCTCGTACTTCGACACGCGACCGGCACGCCTGCGTCGCCCCATCACAAGCGCCTCCATCGATAGCTCCGGTTCCAGCCAGAACCCCTCTTTTACGCGGATACAATCGCCGTGCCCCGCTGTGGTAAATCACGACAAGGGCATCACATTCGACGCGTTTGTTCAGGGCATCGTCCACAAGGACATCCTCCTGCGCCACCCACTCGGCCGTCGTCTCGCGGCTGCGACCAACCTCGCCGCGCTGTTCCAGTCGCGCAACGTCACCGAGTGCGTGCGTCACGGTTTTCTCGTCTCCGGACTTCAGAACGTGATTTTACAAAAGTTGACAAGCGCACCCGACCGTTTACTGCTCCTCTACACGGACGAGACGGTGTCGGTGACGGAGAACATTTACTCTTTCCGCTACCTGGGTTCCACGGCACTGGTGCAAGGCGCGACCATCGAGATGCTCGGACCGGCGCTAGCCTCGTCCACAGTCTTCGCCATGTCTAGCTCCATGCCTGGCCTCGGCCTGTCCCACGGCGGCACCCTCGGCACCAGCTTGACGCGCGTGTCGCCCTCCCGCCGAGCGACCATGGCACCGAGCGCGTGCAAGCCCCTGACGATGATGAGTAACGGCGCCTCGCTAGACACGCCGGTGCCGACCGTGGCTGAATTCGCGCAGCGTGCGGGTCAGCCCAAGGCGAAATCCACACGTTCCATGTGCGTTGGCGCGGCGTCACCGAGCTCAACGGTCAGTGGCGCGTTTCACGTGTCGTCAGCAGCGTTGCCACCACCGGGCCCGCCCGCCATGACGCGGGTCTCCAAGACCGCCTCGCCTATGCCCCCAGCGAGGCTGTCACCAAGCGCGACCGCGCTGTCAGGTGGTGGGCTTCAGGCGCCGACCGCACCTCGCCCAGACACGGTGATGTCCGATGCAGTGTCGCCCCCGGAGACCCGCGTGGTTGGCGTAGACGACAGGATACCGACGGTGCCGCACGCCACCGCGCATCATCATCACCGCGCGGTTTTTCCGCACAACAACCACAGCAATACCGCGAACCACACAAGCAATCGACATCGGCGGTCAACGGCGACGTGCTCGTCGAACAGCCAGTCTATCCGTGACACAGGCCGTCAGAGCACGGCGACCACCACGGCTCTCATGAGTCCTTCTGAATTAGGCAGCGACGACGGTGAGAGTCAGATCAGCGTGGGTCGGAACAGTGACTCTATTGTCGGCACCAGCGAGAGCGGTGAGATCTCACTCGCAGTGGTGTCTTCCTCGGCAGTCTCGAAAAAAAGCGCGAATCGCGGCGTCACACCGCGACAGGCTTGCAAGTCACACCTCGCCTCTCCCACCGCGGGCCAACCGGTCGAGGTGGCTCCGCCCGGCCTCACTCAGGCAGCGGCGTCCCACGCCAGCGGCCACACGGCCCCCCCACCTCCAAGCCAAACAACGAGGAACGCTGACAATCGTATCACGAAGGGGAAGCCCGGGTCCACGACCGGGACAGCAAACAGCGCGTCTGAGGCCCAGGTACCGACGTCGACAGGTACACAGGACACGAAGGGCAGCCCCACTCCGTCTAGTATCCAGTCCCCCCGTCCGCCACCAGTGAATCCATCCGAAGTCTTTGGCGCCGCCCCTTATGCCGCCGCCACCGCTGCCGGCCGCGCCACGACGCCAAAGACGGGCACCGTTCCCTCCTATGCGGATCCGCTCTTCTCAAACGGCGGCGATGTCCCCGGCAGCGTCTCACCTTCCGGGTCGACCGTGCACGACTTTTTGTCGCGCTCCACCGGCTACTCGACCTCCGCGCGTGGCCATACCAACACATCGAGTGTGTTCCCGCACCGCTCGCTTGCGTTTGGCTCGAGTGGCGCGGTTCCGCAAATTAGTGGTGTTTGTGACATGGATATCATCCTCGCGCCGGCTTTTCTCGGCTACACGCTCGTGCGTTTCCGCCGTATCCACGGCAAGACGAATGACTTCCACGAAGCGGTCACTTATGTGTCGAACCTGCTCGATGTTGAGCGGCAACAGGCGTCGGAGGATACCCTGCCCCGAGGCGAGAGCGAGCTGATGTAGTGGCGCTCCTCGCTTACGTGTTGATTTTTTCTCTTCTCCTTCTCGCATGTATTGGGCTTGTACGTCTCTCTCTCGACTCGGGTGTTCTTCTGTTGTAGTTCTTGAGTGTGTGCCTATGTCGATGAGGGCAGGCCTGCAAGGAAGTGGAAGGGGCTCACTGTGCCGTACCACGTGGTCATCACGCCACGTGTCCTGTGTACACTGCCCACTGACACTGCGGCACAAACTTGGACTGCGGAGGACTGATTGTACGCGAGGCTTCAGCTTGTTTTCTTTCTGTTCCTTTCCGTATCTCCCGATCCCTACTTTGGTGCGCTCCCCCTAAACGACGAAACCAGTTGGAACAGAATTACTCCATAGCACAGGCCACCACTGCCGTCGCCTCGCATCACCCCACGAAAGAGATGGCTGGACAGGAAATTTCGCCTTTCCGTGGGTTTTGCCAGTACGCGCACCGTCCTAGGAGGCCAGCGGGCAACTGCACCACGCTTCTACGCCACGTGCGATCACACGCGCCGGTAAAATGATCGAGTGCGGTCCTTCTCCACCATGAACACTGTGGTGGTAGTCCCTCCCTGATCTCCACCCCAAACCCCTTCTTTTCTCTTTCTCTTCTTTTGCCGACCGCTGCCTTCCGTCGAGGTCACCGTTGCCCGTTGACAGCAGCCACCAGTGGAGCGTGTATCGCTATATTTTTTTTGTCTTTTTTTTTCTTTTTGCTCGCTTCCCTTCACGCATCGACTTGTATAGAGAATTGCCATTGCGAAGCGTTCACTCAATTCCTGTTCTTTTTGTTCCCTCGCTGTTGATGTAGCATGCCGAAAGAAAAAGAAGAAGAGAAGAGGCCGCGGACGGGCGACGCATTATCACGAGGAGAGCAGCGCCCACACCTGGAAGGCGCGCCGTCCGATCGGATTGACGATGTGCAGCGTTCCGAAGGCAGCGAGCTCTCTGTCCTGACCCCGTCTTCGTACACCATGATCGAAAGGGTGGAGCGCTTGCGCCGCGAGAACCGTGTGCTGCGCCAAGAAATCCTTCGCCAGCATCGCGTGCTCGCTCGACAAAAGCCCCAATCCGAAGTGGGTGCCGCGAATGCCGCGGCCACATCCCTCCCCGGTACGGCGCAGGAGGAAGCGCTGCGGATGCGCATCCAAACCCTTGAACGCAAGAACGCCCGGGAGGTGGCACGTCGCACCGCCGCGGAACGCGAGTACCGCTACGAGATTGAATTGCTCCGTCTCGCGCTGGATGAGGCCGCTGTGAGTGGCTCGGGCACGCGCGGCGGGGGCGGCAGTGGTATGAGCCGCCCAAGCTCACCACAGACCGCTTTTCCGCCTGGTGCGTTCCACGGCCGCACTGTGTCCCAAGGAGAGTCGTCCGGCCTATCGGCTGCCTCGCCATCGCAACCGGAGGAACGCGCTCCCCAGGCGACTCGCGGCAGCAATACGCAGCGCAGCGATCCCAGACACAACGCGAGTGCAGATGCGCCGACGGTGGAGCTCGACACCCCAGCGGCGCGACTGCAGAAGCTGTTCGACGCGCGTGTCGCCGAGCACGAGCAGGCGACAAATCCATGGGCGACCAACGCGGACACACGTTTCCGACAAGCCGCCACGCGCAGGGAGCAGCGTCGCATGCGCCTGCGAGGCATTGTGGCGGAGGCGAAGCTAGAGGATGGCGAGGGCCCATTGCCACAAGTGGGACTGGCTGGCGACCCACAGGGCACCAACTCGGCGGCCTCGACCGGTCACAGCTCCCTGCTGCTCGTGGACGACACCGACGCAGAGGCCGACTCCCCAATTCACGATGGTGTGGCGATGGCTGGTCTGGCATCCAGCTCTGCGTCAGCGATGCCGCTGTCAATGCCAGGCGCTGAGCGCTATCAAACCAACCCCATTCTGCTGACGCCGAAAGCGGACGCGCTGCAGCCGTCGCGCCGCGTATCGCAGCTTGTTGCAGGCACGCGTGCTGGTGGCGCCGTGGATGCAGCCGCTCCCACCGCCCACGCCGACAACACAGGGCCGACGAGTGGACGTCGCGGCCGTCCTCGCCGCACGACGCAGCAGGAAGTGGATGCGGAGCTTGACCTTGCGACGAGCACATTCACGGGCACGGGCGGCGGCGCTGCGACAGCCACGCCAGTCGTGAACCCGAACCAGATCGGCGTGGAACTCAGCGACGATGAGCGGACGCGGTCATGGTATTTGAAGGAGACGCTGAGCGTGGTGCTGCAGCAGGTTGTGCACCGACGTACCGCCCCCGCGGCCGCAGCGCCTTTGCCCGTGCGGCCTGCTGCGGCGACCGCAGTGCCGACACCCACCCGCGCGCGCGATTTGGGCGACGCGTCCTCGGCCTCCTCCGACGGTGGCGACGAGGATCCGTATGGCGACTACCGCGCGACAGGAGGGGCGAGGACAGAGGCGAATCGCCACGCGACGCAGTCTGCCGCAACACTCACATCACCATTCCCACAGCCGCAGCCAAGCCCCAAGCAGACAACGGACACGGTGCGCACAGATGACCGTGGTCGAGTACTTGTGTACAAGGATGTCAACCCTATCGCGTTGCAGCGTGCGATCGCCGACAGCCTCCACTTCCACGTGCACTGCGTTGCCAACAATCCGGTTCTCTGTAAGCCACACGAGGCCCGTGCGCTGCGTCTCGGCAGTTTTGCCAGCGAAAACGACGATCCCAATTTGCTCGCCGCCTTCTCACCTGAGCACATGTCAGAAGAGGTGAAGGCTGTTCAGCGCGCCGGCGCCGAGGAGTCAAGTGACAAGAGGACACGGAAAGACCGCAAGACGTCGACACACACTGGTGAGTTCCGTGACGACGAACTCGAGGTGACGGTTCACGCTCCCATCATCTTCACGCAGGTGCGTAGCTTCGTTGGCCTTGACATTGACCGCTTCCTGTCCAGTCTGGAGCTCTCTACGTGGCGTCAGAGCATGTCCCCAGGCAAGAGCGGCACAACGCTGCTCTACTTTGGGGACTGTGTGATGAAGTCGATGAAGGACTCCGAATTTGAGTTTCTGATGCAGCGCTACCTCCCCCAGTATGTGCCATACTGTGAGCGCTACCCGCACTCCCTCCTTCCCCAGATCTATGCTGTTATCTCTGTTCAGTGGCTCAAGCTCGGCGTCACGCGCCGGTTCTTCCTGATGCAGAACGTCTTCAGCACGCAGTACTACATCCACCGAATTTACGACGTGAAGGGCAGTACGGTCAACCGCACGGCGATGAAGCCGGGGCAGCCGGCACCACGAACCCCGTTCGGTGCACTCATGCTCAAGGACAACGATCTTCCTCCACAGCTCATCATCTGTGGCGAACACCAGCGCGCCATCCTGGTCGCCCAGCTCCGCAGCGACGTGCACTTCCTGCAATCACTCAACATTGTCGATTACAGCTGCATGATCGGCGTCCGCAGTCGTATCTTCACACGTGAGGAGGGCCCGTCTCGCACTGTGCTGCTGCGCCGGCAGATGGTTGGCGGTACGGCCTTGGATGTCGGCGCGACTGTCGCCAACGGTGCGCTGGCGCTGGACGACTCGCTCAGCCTTGGACACCATGCTGATGGTGCGGCTGGTGGAGCTGGCTCAGCGGCAGATGAAGACGATCTTTTTGTATGCATTCACGGCTGCGACGGAGGTCTCCTTTCGCTGCCCATTTACTCCCCCGGTGATGACACCACGGCGCGCGAGGACGTGTACTACATTGGGATCATTGACGTACTGCAGGAGTACAACAAGACCAAAAAGTTCGAAAATTTCGCAAAGGGCTTTGTAAATGACAGGAAACAAATTAGCGTCATTCCACCGAAGGAGTACTCTGAGCGACTGTGTCGTGTTATCGAGCGCATCAGTGTGTGACCCAGTATGTACAAGGTCGCCAAGAACATCCCGCTAGAAATGGATGATGTTCACTGTGTGCGTCTTGTCCTCCTCTTTTTTTTTTCTTTTCTTTTGCTTGTTGCCTCGCCTTCACCTAGCGCTTATCGACTCGCCGTTTTCCATATCACGACATGTCAACGTCCTGTATCGCAACGGTCATATCCACAAAAAACGAAATGAAGAGAACCGGAGTAGAATGCTAGATGACAACGACGCGCACACCCACACGTGAGGTACAACACGCAACGACCAGGTGGCCACTCCTAGCGTGACACGCCGCTGGACCATCGCGCATGGGAAGTGTGTCATGGCTTGACCTTCTTTTTCTCGCCGCTCTTCAAACAACGTGCTTCCGCCCTCCGCAACGTGTCATTTCCCCCTCCTTTCCCCTGCCCTCGATGCAGTGTGCTGCTCTCCTCCTGTCCCCCCTCTTATTCTCCTTTCGACTTTTTTTTTTCTTCGATCAATCATCCGCAGCGCATCGGCGTCAGAGAGGTACACAGAAGACACTCACTCACACACACACACACACACACACACACGTTCACTCGTGCATACACATACGCAAGGGTGCACACACAGCTCTCACCTTTGCTGCTATTTGAAGTGGAGAGCGCCTTGCTAATTTTTTTTGTTTTCTCGTGCGTCGGCTCGCTTCTTCTTTAAATGTAAATGCCAGAGAGCCCGAAAGCTCGCGTGTCAACGGCGGCGCCGCGCCGCCCTGCGCCACAACAATCGGGGCGCGGCTCACAACCAGACGCCCCCTGCTCAGCGGAGGCACCACATCGCAACTCACAGCAGCCGCAGGACACGCTCCCTGCCGACCACGCGCGCAGCGTCCCCGCAGCCGCGGTTTTACCGGATCAGCCCGATCATCTCGCCCTCACAGTGGAGCAGCTCGATGCCATTCGAGAGCTATTCGAAGTACACGACTTCGCCTTTGCGGAACGAAGGAAAGGCCACACAGTTCGCTCACGTGCGGCAGGTGATCGCGACGCCGCTCTCTCAAGGGCTGAGCTGCTCGATGAAAAGCGTCGGTACGGCGTTGCGCTGAAGCCCCTAAAGCGGACACCCTCCGCCTACCTTCAGCTTCTTCATGACACACTCTTCTCGGGCACGACTGTGGACGCCGACGAATCGCAACCGTGGAAGGACACGCTGACAGCCGATGACACTGTAGGCGACCGCCTTCTCTGCGAACAAAAGCTCGTGCAGGACGAGCTGGTGCGGCTGCGCCAGTGGCGTCAGCAGCAGCGCGTGCTTGTCGAGGAAACCTCAGTGGAACACAAAAGTATCAGGGCGGCCGCCGCGCCGACAACCACGCGCACGCAGGCAGCCGGGCCCTCGCGCTCCCCTGCCATCGCAGTGCAGGCACCCTTCTTCCCGTGTACCGTACCGGCCACGGCGGGTGTGTCGCTACGCTACTTCGCCAATTTTATCGTCGGCCCCTTCTTCGCCAGCTTCTTCCCGCCGGCGGAAGGGGAGACTGGACCGACAGCGGCGCGCCGCACGACGTTGGCGAGTCCGACGCCTCGTATGTCCTTAACGACCGGCTTTTTCGGCCAGCCGCCACTACTGGCCCCCCGCACATCACTCGCCACGAACATCCTCGGTGACCTGGACAAGCTGCCTGAAGTGCAGCAGCTGTTCCGTATGATGGACACGAACGCCGACCAGCGCGTGTCCTGGGATGAGTTTAGCCAATACGTGCTCGAATCCGGCCAGCGCGGACTCATAGATCGCGATCAGCAGGGCACGTCGTCCTCTGGCCAAGGCTCACCAGCACCTGGCGCCAAGGAGGGCGTCGCCGAGTCTTTGCAGTACCAACTCGGCTTCACGCCCCGTCCGACGAATGAGAGCGTCTGGCAAACGCAGTACCCCCTCGTGCACTACCTCTTCCACAAGGAGCCCTTTACCAAGCTGCTGCAGAGCCACAGTTTTCCACGGTTCGTCACGGCAGGTGCGGACGGCCTGGTCAAGCTGTGGCGTACGGAACCGCGCCTACGCGACGACACGGGCCGGGCGGTCATCATCCATGAGCGCAATCTGCTGAGTCTGAGTGCGCCCATCACCGACATGGCCCTCTCGACCGCGTCGATGGGCGATGCGGAGCTCGTGGCGGCGACCGCGATGGATGGCACCGTGACACTGCTGCGCGTGGCGACCGGGGAGATGGTGCGCACACTGCAAGGCGTTCGCACATCCAGCGCGACGGAGGTCTCGGTGCTGAACGAGGCCATCAAGGGACGTCGTGGTGTCGACCATGAGGCCCGTGAGTGGGACGCACAAGACTTGCTCAGTCTGCGTGCGCGGCAGCCGGGCGTGTCGTCGACTGTGCTGCGTCAGCCCTACACGATCGACGCCTACCACCATGAGGCGGTGGAGATTTTCTTCGGCCAGGCGAGTCGCTACTTTCGCGGATTGGAGGTGATGGCGCCAACGTACGAGCATCTCAAGCGGCCTACCTCACTCACCGCTGATGTGCTGTTCTCGTTTGGTGCGGAGCCTAGTGCAGTTGACCTGTGGCTCACCACCAACGCCGCGAAGCCCAACCAGCGATCACCACCTCGCAGCCACTCTCCGCCGTCAGCGGCGACCAGAAGCGGCGACGGTCACGGCGTCGACTACGGCCACAAAGCGTCGCGTAGCTGGTTTGCCACCGCTGTCGGACTCGCCTTGGTGTCCTCGACCGGTGGCTCCCGAAGGCTGTCCGCCGGGCACTACCTCGTGCTGGGCTTCGAAAACGGCGTACTGCAAGCGTTCGCACTCAACCGCAGCTGGTTCCAGCAATCAAATGCCTCAGCCGCCCGTGTCGAGCCCCCATCTGGGCGGCGTCCGACCTTCACAGCCCGACCGCACATGAGTGCCATCACCCACATAGTCGTCTCCGAAGTTGCCGACTTGCTATTCACCGCAAGCTCCAATGGCTCCGTGGAGGTTCGCAGTCTGTCTCGACTAGAAGCACCCATGCTGCGTCTTGGTGACGGGACCAGCTATTCGATGGTGAACCCAAATGCCGCATCTCCCACAGTGACGACAGCCGAACTCTCGACCGCGGTGGCCGGCCTGGACGCGGATACAGCGGGCCACAGTAAACGCATCACGTGCATGGCCTGGTGCGATGGTGAGCGCGTCTTGGTGACCGGTGGGATGGACTACCGCGTGTTTTTTTGGTCATCGCGCTCGCCGCGGCCGCTGTTCCGCGCGGACCTGCGCGAGCAGCAGCGCAACGTCGCAGGCCTGAACACCCTCGGTGCGTGTGGGTACCCGCTGGATGTGAGCTTCATGCAGCACGGCACAGAGCCCGCCCGTGTCATTGTCCTCGACAGCAAGCGCGTCATTCGCTTCCTGAGCGCGCTCAACGGCCAACTCATGGGCTTCTTGGTTGACCACTCACCAGAGTCCATCGCTCTTGGTGACGTGCTCGTCGCACGCTACGAGGCCGCCAACAACCGTCTCTTGCTAGGCGGCCGCTGCCTGCGCGTCTGGAACACCGTCAAGGAAGGTGCCTACGTCGAGGACTACTACGGCCACCGCAAACCTGTGTTGTTCATGCAGTGGCACCACAGTCTGCAGGCGATGGTGACGGCCGATGAGGAGCACATTGTCATGTGGCGCCTTCACTGGGACGCCAATGCGCAGGCCGTTGCACGGCGTGCGCAACGGCGACTGGCGCACGCGACGCACTGCGAGCGCCTGCTGGAAAAAGCTGAGCGAGAATGGCTGTTGACGCGACTGGACGGTCCCCACATCGACGCATCTGAACAGCAGACGAATAGTATTCGGCTCGATAACCAGGCCGGTGGCCACGAGGACGGCGACACAGCCGACGCTCCTCTGCGAGCGCGGCGAAAAAGCAGCGACACACGAGGTGAACCCAATGGTGCCCACGTCGACAAGAGCGGAGTGGCGTTGCCTGTGCTGTACGATGATTTGTACGCCGCGTTGAGTCCCACATCGCGGTCGGACAGAGCGGCCTTCAATCACACGTACATGGAATTACACACAAAGATCGTGCGTACGTTTCGAGTCGAGGAAGGGGTTCGCAGCATGGCCATGGACCCGTACTCGCTCACCTCCGCTCTCTTTGTGGCCCTGCTGCGCGAAAACGCCATTGTTCAGCTTAACGTGTTCAACGGTGCACCTCTCCGTCGCTTCGCTTTCGCACCACGCGCGCACGACATCTTCAGTTTGTTCTGCGGTGAGGCACGCATGACGGCCGCGCAGCCGCGACCATCGCCCCTGCTGTGCGCTGTGTATGAGGAGTCTGCAGAGACGGCCGTCACAGCGTTCTACCACGTCCGTGGGGAAGAGAGCTCGCAGCGTGGCCCAACCGGCAGCGACGACAGCGGCGACACACGAGAGTCACAGCCGACGTCCTCGTCCACTGCGAACAACGGTGCCGGTGTGAGCCCGTATCGCCACGTCCTCTCTCGCGACTCGCTGGTGGCGAGCGTACTGGTGCTGAGCGCGATGAATCTCGTCATCCTGGGTGGTCGCGGGCAGCTCTTCATGACACCCGTCGCCGATGCGACGTCTTTTGCTGTTCCACTGCGCACGTTGGTCGATCAGGCGAGTATCGAAGACGTCGAAATGCGCCGGTCGTTGGCGATCGCCAGCCAGCACCGCAAACTGGGTGCCCCCGCCAAAACATCTCTCACCGCCGCCCTGGCGTCATCTGCGTCTCTGGCCGCCGCCACAACCAACCCGCGTACAAGCACCGCCGTCCTCACAAGTGTGGCGCTGTTTCCAGGTCGTCTTGTGAGTGATCCGGCAATTGAGGAAACACGCTTGACGCTGCTCTACCGCAACGCCGAGGAACAGCGCCGTCGCAGCCGTCTCAGCCTCAAAACAGGCGTGCCCTCGACGGCATCCCCGACCACCGCTGTCGGCAACCGACCGCGGACATCGTCTGCGACCAGCGACGGACCTGCCGATCTTTTTCCCGCGTCGCACGGCTCACGACATTCGTACGCGACCTCTACGCCTTTTGAAGATGCGTCAGCGCCGCCACAGACTCGCCGCGCCTCCGGTGTGAAGCGTCACACAGAGAGCGTCGGCAACGAGGCGGCTGCCAGCGAGAAGGAGCCGAGCGTGTCGGGTGAAAACGCAGACAAGCTCGATGCTCTGCTTGACAAGGAACTGGTACGTGAGACCGCGGCACAGCACGGGTCGGAGGCGTACATTGGCCAGCTCTGCGCTCTAGGTGCCACCGGCTACGTGTTGTCGGCCAACCACCAAGGCGTCTTACAGCTGTGGAATGTGCGCACCTCGTCGGAGGTGCTGCGGTTCCGTGTGACGTTGACCGCGTGCAGTGTCTCAGCTCTGTGCACCAACGTCCCCGATGGCCGCTCGTCCCTGGCCGACTCGCCCGATCCCGTCCTCGTCGCTGTAGGCGATGAATTCGGATACGTTGTGCTCCTGGACTTCAGTGAGCTGCCTTGGCACGCGGAGCAGCCATTGGACATACTACCCGATCTGGAAAAGCACGTTCTTGTTGTGGACCGATGGCGTGCCCATGAGAAGGACGTACGATCGCTTTGCTTCCTGCCATCACAAGTCGCGGCAGGCGCGGCGGAGCTCCCTGAAACCGATGGCGACGGCGAACGTGACCACACGCACGCGAACACGAGTGAGACGCTTGACGCACCGCCGCGCTGCCCACGCACTGCGGCACTCCACGCCCTCGTCGCAGAGCTCAAGACGAACCGTGTCAGCCCCGGCAAAGGCAGAGGCACTCGCAGGTCGGCGCGCAAGGCCTCCATCGCGCCGCAGGAGGACTGGGCGATGAAGCTGGACGACGACGAGGAAGACGAGGATGACGAGGATAGCTTCTACTCGTCTTCTCTGTCTTCCACCGCGCCTCACCGAAGCGGCTCAGCGTCCTTGCCAAAAAGCCTCACAGTACCGCTTGTCTTGGCAAGCACCAGCGAGGACACGTACACGTACGTGTGGAGCTGGCAGTCCGGGCAGCTCAATTGCTTGGGGTGCTTCGGCATGGGGCCGCTCTCGCCGGCTGCGCCACCGCTCCGCGAGCCGTCCTATCGCGTGCCCCGCACATTCGAAGTCGCCCGTCGTCTGTACGTCCTGCGACGTCTGGTGCAGGATAAGGGCTTTTTCCGCAATGTCGGCGCGACAGCGGCCGCCGCCAGTGGAGCTGGCGCTGCCTCCCAGACGAACAACAGCTACACGTCCACTGCGGCTGGCGCAGCATCGATCGTCGCTGGCACCGCCGCGCCGACATCGTTCCTCACACCAGTGCGAGCCACTAAGAGTGCGGCTGGCGTCTCCTCTGAGCGCAGCCTCGCGTCGCACCTGAGCACACCGCGCGAGCACAGCCTCGGACACGGCGCCGACGACAACGCCCGAAGTGGCCGCACGGACGGTGGCAGCGTTGGGCGTACCATTGGTGCGTCGATGACGACCGGTGCAGCTGAAGCGGGGACTGCCGCATCTGCGTTACTCTCCGACGACGAGCTCGACGACGCGCTGCGCTTCATGGAGGCTGAGGTCCACGCCCTGCTGCGAAACGACCCCGCTTCCATTTTGTGTACATGGGGAAGTCTCAGCGATGAGAATGCTCTGAAGGCTGCCGACGAGGCCGCCAGCAAAAGGACCCGACAGGGCGTACTAAACGCCACTGTCGCAGCGACAGCAGCGGCCGACTCGAAGCGCGTCCCGACGGATGCACTCGACGTCGCACCAACTGGCACGCCCAGTGACCTATCCTTGAATCAGCACGCAATGCACCTACTCCCAACGCGTGAGCGACCCCGCACGCTGTTCGACTACGCCGGCCTGGACGGAGCCTACGACTGGATGTGTGCTGCCGATACCACCACCGCCGCCACAGCGCACTTCGAGGCACCGCCACTCACGCCAGTGTTGCCTTGGCTTCGTGACGGCGAGCTAGGGCCACACCCCATGGACAGTGCGGACGCCTCGAGTGGCACGCTCTACACAAATCAGAATGGAGACTCGGGTAAGGTCCCCGGTGTTCCTCCATTCCGCGCCTTCTCTCCGCTAGGATCAGTGGCAGCCACCACCAGAGGCGGCGGTCTCGGCCGACTTTGCAGTGACAACTTCAGTTTTAGTGCAGTCGGTGGCGCAGCTGACGAGCCCGTTGTACCGTGCGAGCTCTCTGGGTACGTGGTGGCGTTCATGCGGGGCTACTTTGCTGATGTGGATGCGCGTGCGTGTTTACGTCGCACGGTCGTCGCGATGCGTAGCACCATTGCCAAGTGGACGAGGCGGCATGCGCACACGGCGGCCGTACCGCTGCCGCGCGCCTCTCCTCCCGCTTTGGAGCACCGCACTGGCTCTGTTACCGCCCTCGACAAGGCGGACAGGATGCCGACAGCGCACTTGGCTGGTGTCAGAAACGAGAGCATGAGCACCGACACTAACAGCGCCGGATGGCGCACCCGCGCTGGTAGCGCCGTGCATGGTGACGAGACGGTGCCTGCGCTACCTTCGCCCGCGGCGACGACGAAGGAGACTGTCGACGCGGACACTGTGGCTTCACCCTCTGTCGGTGCTGCCCCGCGCGAGGAGCCCAAAGACGAGTCGACAGCTGCACCGGTGCTCACCCCGCCGCCCGAGGCGGTGACCAATGCAACGCCGGCGCGCGTCGTTTTTCGCCGCAGCAGCCAACGCGGCAACTCACTTGGTGCACCGTGCCAACGCGACGGCGCGATGCCGGCATCAAGGGCAGCTGGGCGAATGGCCAGCGATGCGGTCGGCCGCGCGACGGTGAACTCGCCAAAAGACAATTGTCGGGATGACGACGAGGCCCACACAGCACAGCGTGTGGGCCGATTTCGCATCCGTGGACCTCGCGGTGAACCGGTCTATCGGGTCGGCTACAGCGACGCGATGCCTGTTGTACGCCTCGCTGCCGACAAGGACGCTGCCACAGCAGAGGAAACGGGAAGCAGCCATCTCGTGCGGCTGTCGGAAGGTGTGCAGGCTGTATCCGAAAGGCCACAGGCGCCGAGTGACAGCGGACCCGCGCCGCCGCTGCTGGCTGCGCACTACCGACGTCTTGCGGCGGCAGCCGCCACGGATGATATCACCACCACCGCAAGGGACCCATTCGAGGGCCGCGGTGTGCGCATGGCTGGCAGCGGGGCGGCCGGTGACGTGCTTGAAGACGAAGAGGCACTCGCAACGGAGGACACTGCCTTTGTCATCCACAATTCGTACGTGAACCATCGTCGCGAAGAGGCCCTCTCTCACCTACTCCAGCTCCAGCAACAGCAAGCTCAGCACGAGGACGCCGCGCAGCGCAACAAGTCTGTCAAGGCCGCAGTGGCGATAGGCGAGGCGGGTATGGCGACGCTTGATGAGTTCGCCTTGACAGGCACCACGACCGCGCTCTTCGGGCGGGAACAGATCCTCATGGACGTTCCAGTCGCGCACAAACCAGTGCTCGCGAGCCACCTGCGTGAAGGGCTGCCCACCCACCTTGGTGGACCTGACCGCACGGGCAGCGGTGAGGGCAACGGCGGCCAGGAGGAGGACGTGGACTGGTACACCGCGCGAGACCGGCTGCGCCGGCAACGGCAGAAAGAGGAGGCGCTGTGGAACCCGTCTCGCGTCATGCTGACACTCATGGACTGGGACGCCACTCTCACCCAAGAGGAGCGCGCCGCTCAAGCCAAGCGTGCGGCTGCCCCCACCAGCCCGAACCCGACCTCACCAGGCACCGCGATTGGAAGCACATCTGCAACAGCCGCCGCGGCTGGTGAGGGCATACCCCCCACATCGGCACCACTGCTGTTGCCTGCCTTCTTACCAGCCCGCATGGCCGTCGCCGCGGGCCGCACCGACGCGGCGAGTGCTGCAGTGGGGGTGGCGGATGGTGCGTCCAACCCCACGGCTCAGACCGAGGCAGAGGCCGCCCCGGCGCAGACGTTCACCAGCGCCACACGCGACATGCAGCAAAGCATGGCACAGACGCGTAACTTGAACGCTGTTGTGGCGCTCGAGGTGCAGCACCTGCGGCATATCATGCGCGAGTCGCTCGAGGAGCGAGAGGCCTTTGCGCGTGCGGAGGCGAACACCGCTGGCTCGATGCCCCGGCCACGCAGCGCCGGTCCTCTCGCTGAGGGGACAGACACCGAGGGCGACGTGGACAGTTTCGGGGGTACCTCACCGAACAGCAGGCGTGGCCGGAGGTCACCATGCTCTCCCAAGTCGACTCGACCGCACAAGCGCCACGATGCCCCCTCCTCGCCGGCGCGCGCCACACGTGGCCAGCCTTGGCCCTCCGTCTCTCACGCAAAGGTCTCAACGTTGAGTGAGCGGCGCGAGACGTCCACGACATCACTGATGGGTGCCGAGGGCGGTGTACAGCGCAAACCCTCTTTAAAAACAAAGCGATGAAGCAGGTGTTGCCACCGCCGTACCACGCCCGCCCTCAGAGCAGCACCGGTGCCACCTCTGGTCTTCACCTGTCGACCGCGGCTTCGGCCAATGTACAATGTCAATGACGCATACTATTGTTGCTTTCGTTGTCACCGCGACGCGCATCAGTAATGCACACACACACACACACAAACAGCCACACATGACAAACCAGAATAATAATACAAGCGATGACGCACACACACACACGTGAGGCCACCTGTTTCAGGACAGCATTCTGTACATCGGTCGCACAGACGAGCATACGTGCGTCGTGCACCGGGTCTTCATTCACACCACTGCCACATGCTGCTGTGGTTGTTATTTTCCGGCTCCCAAAGCACCGCTCCCGCTGCTGCGGAGGCCGCCCTTCTCCGCCGTCGCTTCCCCCAACACGACTACTTCACACCTTCTTTAACTTTCTTTTTTTTTTTCCTTTTTTTTTCTTTCCCACACGACCTCAGTGAGCCCCCGTCAGCGAAGAGCTAGCGTCTTATTCACTCTGCATTTTTTTTTTTTTTTTACATACACGTCGCTTGAAGACCTGCTGCCCTCCTGACACACATACGTACACACACGTATACACGTACACACCCACATGAACCGTCTCTTTGGTAAAGGTAGTAAGGAGCCCGCTCCGACGCTGGACGATGCAAGTGGCCACATCCAGGCGCGCAGTGATGCCGTGGATGCGCGTGTGACGAAGATCGACGCGGAGCTCATGAAGCTCAAGCCGCTTATTCAGCGTACACGTGGCGCCGCGCAGCAGCGGTACAAGCAGCGCGCGATCCAGCTCATGCAACAAAAGCGCCAGTACCTGAACCAGCAGGACATGATGATGCAACAGCAGTTCAACGTCGATCAACTGCAGTTCACGACGCAGACCATGAAGGATACGCAGGTACAGGTCCAGGCCATGAAGGACGCCAACAAGACGCTCAAGAAGGACCTGAAGAAGCTCAACATCGACAAGGTGGACCAGCTGCAGGACGAGCTCGCCGACCTCTACATGGATACCCAGGAGATCCAGGAGATTATGGGCCGCGCCTACGAAGTCCCCGACTACATCGACGACGACGAGCTCCTCGGTGAGCTGGACGCGATGGACTTCAATATGGAAGCGGAACAAGGCGATGACTATCTGGCGGATGCGCTGGCGCTGCCTGGCGACAAGCTGCCCGATCTCCCCCAGAACGGCAACACCGTCGGCCAGACAGAGAAGCCCCAGACGGATCCTTACGCACTGGAGGCTCAGCTCGGTCTCTAACTCCGTGAGAGGTCAGTATCGCCTGAGGTGAACTGGATGAACAGCAAGGAACAGGAGACATTGGGAGAAAAAAAGAAGGGGATGTGGCGAGAGAAGGAAAAAAAAAAGATGCTACATAACACGCACGCCCACACACGCGCACACACACACACACGTGGACCAGCTAGGGAGATGCTGTATAGGCATACGACGACAGGCGACCGAAACAGCTTTGGAAAGACTCGAGATTCCTTTTTTTTTTTTCTCACTGGTAGACAAACGTCTTTTCCATGAAGATGACTCCGGTGGTTGTATGCCTTGTGTGGTCCCCTCCCCCTTTTCTCGTTGTTCCCTTCCGCACACAGCACGCTGTATCTGTGGGGATGCTCCGTTTCCTTTTGCTGTCGTGCGCTGCGTTGTGCCGCAGCCTTCTTTTCTTCCCTTTTTTTTTGTTCTACACTGTCTCTTCTCCTCTCTTCCAACATTGTGAAGTCTCTATCATGTGCGTGTTCATTCTTTGTATTCAGCTTTGCTTGTTTTACCACGTTGCTTCTTCGCTGTGCGCTTTTTTTTTTTCGTTTTCTTTTTTCGTTTTCTCTCCCATTTCATTCCAATGTCTTCTTGGATCAAGTTCTTCCTCCTACCAATGCTGTGCGCGCGTTCGGCGCTTCTCCAACAACAAGCACACGTTGGATTCTCTTCGCTCTCTTTCTTTCTGTTTGCCGTCATTTTTCTTTTTCGTTATGTTACGTGCGCGGAGCCTTCATTTTGTTTTCTGTCTAGACAGTGCAATAAAAAAAAAAATTGGTGAAAAGCGGTATCTTTTGTGACACTCTTGTTACCTGTTGGCACACGCTGAGGCTCTGTGAGTTTTTCCACGTACGGTAACATGGAAATGCGACGACACTGATGCATACACAGAAGGAAAAACAAAAAGTGAAGACGTGAGAAGAGGCAATCAAATGGCCACGGATGCGCGCTGTGCGGACACAATAGTGTGGTCCGCGACGGCCTATGTGGCAGATGGCCTCCCTGTTTCTCTGGATCTGTGCGACCTCGTGGCATCCTTCCCGCTGCCTGCGTCTGTCCCGGCATCGTTTCCGCAATCTCCCTATCCGTTCGTGTCGAGAGGGTGGTGAGCGGACGATGAGCGATGAGCGCTTTGCCCGAATTCGTCAAGGTCGCGTCAGCAGAATGTTGTTTCCCTTGTAACCTATCGCACGTTCAATGCTCCCCCTCCCCACATCGCTCTCGCCTTCGCGTACTCTTTCTTTCTTTCTTGGTCGTTTTATTTTTATTTTAAATATTGTGGGCACACCTGCCAGACCCAACACGGCGTCGCGATGCTTCAGCATTTTGCCATTACAGCCCCATCGTCCCCTCCGCGCCCACGTGCGGTGCCCACGCAGAGGCAGACGCGTCTCACTCTCTTGTATGCATCTCTCTCGGACCTCTTCGGGCACCCCGCGCCGTTACCATGCGTGAGATCGGAAGCGGAACAACACGACCAGGGACTGCACCGCCTCCTGGCTACGTTCCGCATACAGGATGCCGCGGGCACAGCGGAGATGGATACAATGGCAGGGCCACGCACGGCCAATGGGATGCACTCTCGCATTCGTCTAGGTGCGCGCCTGGCACGGCTGGACGCCATCTTCGCGGGTGGTACCGCCTCCCTGCTCTCCGGTGTGGTGCGTGGCGAGGCCCGTTCCATCCCTGCGACGTCACCCCGCGTTCTGTACGAGCTGCGCCCGTTTCTGGAGGCGCCGTTGCTGAGGCGTCTGTTCTACCCCAATGAGTTCTACGTACCTCCCACGACGGCAACAACGGGTGCCAGCGCACCAGAGACGTCCTCGGCGTCCTCTGCGTCGCGCTTCTCTCTCTCCGCCGCCGATCGTCAAGCCCTGGCTCATTTTTTCCCCGCGTACCACTGCGATCGTGTGTACGCGACCGTCGAGCCATTCGTCGCACACTGCCGCACAGACGCACACATGTTCCTGTGTGAAGGTCTGCCGCTGACGCCGTTGGCTGTGGTGCAGAAAGACACGCTGATACACACGTTGACCGCACACGGCACGCGTCCGTGCCTCCCTGAGGGCGTCACCTCCGATGTCGCGTATTTTCCCCTTTCATATGCCTCACAGCCTCCTCCCACGATGAGTGGCGATGACGCGTTTTATGACGCATATCAACGCCTCCACGGCGTGCTTTTCCACTATCTGTCCCGAAACTGCTTCGTGACGCACACGACCACGTCAGATGACCACGCGGAAGGCGCGATGCTCTGCTCCGACGCAGTGGCACGTGCCGTGGCAGACGCTCTTGGCGCCGTCCTGAGTGCGGCTATCTTGGCGTGCGGCCACACATCGGAGGCGGGGGGATGTGCACGGCACGCGCGCCAGCAATGCACGTTCGTGGCTGAACAAGTGCACCGCTGGTGGGGTGGTGGTGGTGGCCGCGGAGGCGTCCATCCAACGCTGCGACGTGCGTTGTTGACCATGTGCGGTCTGAGCGATGCGCTGGTACGCACGCATCTGCTGGCGCCACTGTGTTGTCATGTGGCGCAGCACCTCGTTGCCCAGAGCCGCTCGGAGGAGATCGAACGCGTGTATGCTGAGTGTTGCCGTTCACCGATCACACACCACCACGCTAGTAGGACCGAAAGTGCGGACGCGAGGAGCCGGCGTTGTCGCAAGCGTCCGCGTGACGGTGAACCGAGATTCACCGGCATGTTCGATGTCCTCCTATCCCTGACGCTCTGTGATCCGCTCCACAGAGTCCCTCTCATCACTTGAAAGCCGTACGCCCTCTCTTTCAGAACCGCTTCTTTTCTTTCTGCTCGACTCTCTTCTTTTCGCCTCACAGAGCCCATCCAGCCATGCCATCTTCCACGCGTGAAGCGGAAGGCAGCGCACTGTGCTGTTCGCCTTCTCGCCCACGTGTGTACACCGATTCGACCCCCGGACCAACGAGGCCACGAACGCCACACGTGTCGCCTTTTCGCTCATGTCGTTACTCTTCTCGCCCTCCCCCCTCCTCTCCATCGTCATGGCGATGTGCCCGCTCACTCTTCTGTCCCCTTCTCGCCTCTTTTTCCCCTCTCTCTGTTCTTCACACACACACACACACACAACACCGATTGATGCCCCCGTCTCTTTTGACATGCCTGTAGCAGGTAAGTAATCAAAGGCGAGAAGCAAAGATGGTCAAGCCCCACCTTCGTCACTTCCAGGTCGTCGGCCGCGAGACGCCGTCGGAGAAGAACCCCGAGCCGACCGTGTACAAGTTCGAGGTGTTCGCCCCGAACTACGTCGTGGCCAAGAGCCGCTTCTGGCGCATGATGCGCATCAAGAACAAGGTCAAGCGCACGCACGGTGACCTGCTCGCCTGCAAGGTGGTCAAGGATGCCAAGCTCAAGGCCCGCAACTACCGCGTCGACATCGCGTACTACAGCCAGCGCTGCGGCTACACGCAGATGATGAAGGAGTTCCGCGACGTGTCCAAGAGCGGTGCCGTCAGCCAGGCCTACCACGACCTCGCGTCCCGCCACCGTGCTCGCTACCACAACATCGAGGTCATGAGCGTCAAGAGCATTCCTGACCACGAGGTGAAGCGTCTGCACATTGCGCAGTACCACAGCCCCACGCTGTCGTTCCCTCTCCTTCAGCGCCGCGTCAAGGCCGCCCGCAAGGACCGCGCCATCATGGTCAAGAAGGGCACGAAGCGCGCCGTGGTGCAGTAAGTGTGACTCGGCTGCGTACGTACTCCATTCTGCCTATTACTTGCAAACAGCGATGAGCAGTGCTCACGTTGTGCTGACGATATGTTTTCTCTTTTCTACTTTGTTAAAAAAATAAAAAATAAAAAAAACAACACCCTGCGTGAGTAAGAATAAAAGGTCATTGCCGTCACAAGATGTCCGGCAAGCGGCTACCGAACGGGTTAGGGCCTAGAAGAGACACACACACACACCGTGATCGATTCCCACCAAAAATGCGGAGCCTCACGGAGACGCGCGGCGGCAGAAGAACGCCCCGTATCCGTCCGCTCGGCTATGCACCTGCGTCGTCGTACCTCGGTGGTACACAGACACGCACTGCTGGTCTTTTCATACCAATGAGGCGTGCAGCATGCCCTGCCCTGTGTAAGCCCTGTCCTGCTCATTTCCGGCAGATCCTCTTTACGCGCGCACCTGCGTCGGCGCTGCCGTTGTGAGGATGCGAGGTGCTAGCCCCCCCCCTCCCCCACCTGTCATCCGCCACGTTTCTCCGTCTTCCCTTCTTGCGTTCCCTCTTGTGTCGTGCCCTCGCTGAAAACTCAAGAAACACTCAGAAAGACGGTCAAGGAAGTTGGTTTCTGTGCCATTCTTTGTTCTGGAAACCCAACGAAGAATAAAAGCAACGATCATGTACACTAACCAGACCTCAGAAAGGCAGCCACTGCCACGACTCAATGTCGCTCTCGTTGTGGCAGATGCGGAATCGATAGACCCGCAACTGTGCACACGCCTCTTGGCGCATGCGCTCCGCTCGTCGGCCTCGTCCGCACAGCGGCCTCGCTCCCTCTCCACAGTCTCGGCTTCGGAGTACGTGACCACTTTACTCGCGGCACGCGCAGTGCATGACGGGGCGGCGTTGCCTGCCCCCGCCGCCAACGGGGACGAGCCTTCCACGTCTAAGGCGGTACCCACAAATGACACGCCGGGCGAGCCCGAGTTGAGCACGGCGGAAGACGCCCAACGGAAGGCTAGTGCGACAAATCGTGGTGCGTCCCCGTCGTCCTTGTCGGCACGCGCCACCGGCCTCGGCGCACGACCCACCGTACTGGAGGACAAGGTGGATAGCGAAGGTGAGCGGCGTCGCGCGTACCTCGCGCGGCACTGGCCGCTATCTGAATTTGTGGAGTCCGCTGAGGGAGCCCCTGTTGTGTTTGTACACGCGTTGGCGGGCGAGGACTCCCTGATCGCCGAGGCGAGCGACAACACGAACAACATTGGCACCACAGCGGCGCCGGAGGAGCTCCACACGGCTCACCGCGGCCGCAAAGCACACGCACTACTGATGGCAGCCATTACCGCCGCCTACGCGTCGCGAACCACGAGTGTGTCGCGCCCACCAGCGGAACTGATGGTCGTGTGGGCGGTGCGGCACCCGCTGCTGCTCTCCGCGCTCGCCACGACGGGTACATGTGCCACGCAGGCTGCCGCACTGATCCCCCGCGCGGTGTTCTACTTACAGCCCGGAGACGCGGACGACGCGACGCTCGGTGGCACCGACGCCAGCAGCAGCCTCAAGCGTGGCGCTCCCGCCGTCAAGTCCGCCGCGGGTGGTCGGAGTGGGTCGGCAAACAGTAAGAAAGCGGCCGCCCCGACTTCCCGCCCCACCGCCAGGCGGACGAGCGCGGGAGCGAAAGGCAAGACCGCGACGGGCCACGCCACTGCCGGTCCGAACAGCTCTCAAGGTGCCGCGGAGGCCTTCGACTTTTTCTTCGACAGTCACACCCAGCGGTACGATGCGGCGGCTGTGGCGCGATACCTGTACGACGAGTCTCCGAATTTCGCCACTTTCGTTGCCCGCCAGTGCCGCTTCCAAGACCAGTTGAGACGACTGCAGTCCTTGCAGCTCATGGCGGCGACATCTGCCTTCGCCACACGTAGGCCCACCGTCAAGGCCTCATCGACCCCTTCACCCGCCGCCAGCGCGTTTGGGCCTGCCGGCATCGTCGACAGCACGGCGCCGCCACTAGATCAATCCGCTGTCTTGGGCGTGAGTGGAGACACCCTGGGTGAGCCGTTTCTGGGGACACTGTTCGCGGACGATAGCGACCGTCTCTGCGCAGACTTTGAGACCCTGCAACAGCTGCTCGCCTCACGCACCGGCGCGGGCAACAGCAGCGCGACGACAGGCACCACAACCCCGCTGTCGAGCAGCGCGTTGACGCTGCTTGAGGACTGCCTACTCGCCCAGCGTATCTCTGTGCCGTCGGTGGTCGCACTGGCAGCCTGGCAGTGGAGCCATCGTGAGGAGCTGTCAGGCAAACGTGGACAATTCAACGACGCGGTAGCCGCGTCCACCTCCGGCGTCGCCCGTAAAAAGGCGAGCACCAGTGCTTCCGCCGCCTCTACAATGATGCCTTCAACAATAACAGCAGCAACCACGGCCGCATCCATGTTCCCAGCGACATCGGTGTACGGCAGCCTTCGCGGCGAAGGCGACACACAGGACGTGCTTCTCCCAGTGTGGGTAGTCACCACCGTACCTGTGGGTGTGAATCTCTCGACCGCGGCGGAGTGTGAGGGAGCCGCGGAGGGTGTGGGCACATCCGCCTTGGCTGCCGCGCTACCGCAGGCTGTCCGGCGTGTGGAGACGGTCATGTCACCCGTGCTCGGCGTCATTCACCAGTACGACCAGTGGAGTCGTCATCGCCCCGTCTACCCGCTAGTAACCGACGTCCTCGGCGCGGTGCCCCCTGTGTGCGGAGGCAGCACGGGCCCCACTGGCGTCACAGCGAACGACACCAACGCCAGTAGTCGAGGTGGCGAGCATGAGGCGGATGCGAGCCCCCTTCTGCAGTGGCGCGCCGACGCTGGTTTTGGGGACACACACCTGTCCAACACTCTCGGTGGTCTTTCCGTGTCAGAGGCAGAGCGCGTCTTCGTTCTCGGGGCTACGGGCACTGGGCTGCTGGCAGAGATGGCTCCTGAGACGGAGGGTGCTCTGACAGTTGCGGCGACCGCAGCTTCCGAGCACTACGACACTGCCGACCCTGTGTCAACCCGGTCAGCCATGACAGGCATCGGATCTGCGTGTTCGCACGCATCCACTCTCGCCACCGACCCGAGTCGTTTCGCGCGCTACCAAGAGCAGAAACGCCGCGCCGGCACCTTCACACCCTTGACGGCGGCCATGGCGCTCATCGCACAAACGCTGACCACACTCGAGCGCAAAGCTCCACTGCACCTCGTCAAGCTCGTCGAACGTGGTGCCGCGCCGCCTGCTCTGCTCTTCGCCACCACACGCGAGAATCGGGACGGGCTGAGGAACCGGGATGAGGACGGCGTCGATACAACACAGCTGTGCAGCGATGCCCGCAGCGCGGGCGTGCGTGTGGTGGACGGTGAGAGTGCGGCGCACTTCGCATCCTCACTGTACCACCGCGGCAACACGCACGTCACAACACGCCGCGCGGTCGGAGGGTTCTTCCGACCCTACACACACAGTTTACTGGGTCGTCAAGGCGACAACGCAGGCACAACGTCTGTCCTGCCCGACGGCCCAGCCGTGCGCCGTGGACAGGCACCCAACGCCGCACTGCACGGACTCCTGTCGGCGTACACGAAGCAGCAGAATCATCCGGTGACCCGTAGTGGCAGTCAAGTCTCGCCGGATAGCCGTCCCAGCACGACGGGCAAGAAGAGCGCTCGCTCATCGTCGCCCGCCGGTCGGTCTGGAAGCCGCAGCGGTGGTGGGAGCATTAGGGCCGGTGCAGGTGGTCAGGTTGCCGGCGTGGCCACACTTCCCCCGCACATACGCGAGGCCCTGATGAAGGAGGAAGCGGCAGCACGCGCAGAGCGCACCACCGCCGAGAGTGCTTTTGTCGTACCGAACGATCACAGCACTGAGCAGTTCTTTCCGCCGCCGTACCCCGAAGAGGTGCAGTGGCTTGTGGAACAGTACGTGAAGCGTGGTCTTGGCTACTTTGCGATGGCGCCCGGCGGCGGCGATACCGTGGCGGCACCGGCTGGTAGTGCACAAGTGGGTGGATCTGGGCCAGGGTCGATGATAGGCGACCACCACCAGGGCCACACTACGCTCAACCACAACGCGTCCTTCGCGCTTGCCGTGCGGCGCATGCGCGAGCTCGATGATCTGCCCATCCGCATTGAAACCGCGGAGCTGGCTTCCGCGTTTCTCTCGACGCACGTGCTGGATGCCAACACCGTGCTCAACACCACGGCGCCAACAGCTGCCACTAAGGGCAGCGGGGAGACAGACTCCCGTATCTCCAACGGTGCGGGTCGTGGCAGCGTCATAGGTACTCTCCCGCGCCTGACGCCGCTCAGTGGTGCCGCTGGTGGAGCGTCGCCGTCGCCCCCGCCGGTCCCGCTCACACCTTTCGCGCTGGTCAAGCGGTGTGCGCTGCCCCTCTCGACGTTCGAAGTTCAGCTGCAACGCTCCGTGGAGCGCAGTCTGACGAGCCGGGAGCGGCAGCACGCGCTGCAGAGAGTCCTTTTGGTGGAGCTCGCGCGGTCGGCGGGGTTCCTGTCGTACACGGCGTTGGAGGAGGTCGCGACCCACACCGGCAGTCTCGGTGCGATCGAGGAGGTCGTGTCCATGGATGTCGTCCATCGTGAGATCCTTCGTCTCACGCTGCGCTTCGGTGACCACCTTACCAGCGTTTACGAGTTCAAGGACAACCCGCCCATGCCAGCGGGGCATCCGTCGACAGCCGCCACCGCCTCCAACGTGCTGTTGGACGCGTCGACAGATGGCGTCCCTTACGCCACCAGCGCGGCGACGGCTCCTGCTGTTCGTACCTCGGCCGCGTCGCACAACGCTGAGAACGTCTACCCACCGCGGCGAGCAGAACGCATGTGGGTGGCCGGCCTGTACATCCCGCCACTTCGCCGTCGTCGCATGGTGTTCGTGCACCCGTACCTTGGACGCCTCGGACCGACGCAGCTCGTCGCCGTCAGAGCTGCCCTCGCAGCCATGAACACAAGCAACCGCATCAGCAGCGCCGGCGACTGTAGTGGTGACATCGCCTCCAAGTCTGCGGTGACAGGACACACGAAGAGCGCGGGCGACTGTGCGACGACGGCTCACTCGCGTCTGGCCACATCCTTGTACGCGCAGCTTCTGCAGCAACACCTCGACAAGCGTAGCTTTTTCATCGCTGAGGGAGCGAGCAAACGCGGCCCTCCGCACTCGACATATGAGCACGCGCTGCAGGTGCCACCACTGCGCGTCGCCGCGGAGGGCCACGAGGTTATTTATCCGTACTGCGATGCGCTGATTGAGGTGACGACAACGTCACTCGTGAGGCGCTGCTCGTACGTCAAGGAGCGCGAGATCACGGCCTCCCTTGAGTACGCCGTTGCGCCGCCGCCTGTGTCGCACGGTACCGCCTCCAGAGCGCTGACGGACGCACAGCCGCCTTCCCCCGAGTCACATGCGTATCTCTCCGTGCGTTTCGACGACGGGTTGATTCTGACCTGCACACCGCAGGCCGTGCGACGCGCCGCCGCGGCCACGGCCGCCGTTGAGACTGCTGGGTTTCCCGCGTCTGGCGCCCCACGGCGTCCACGTAGTCGCACCGAGAATGACCTCAACGCCACCCGCTTGCAGACACGCCGAACCTCGTTCATCGATAGCGTCCCACCGACCAGCGCCGCCGCTAGTGGGCCGATCGCTTCTGATGGCCGTCGTCCCCCACGCGGTGTTGGCGGCGCCGCTGCTTCCGGAGCGAAGGACCCAAGCAAAAGTAAGCACCTCGTCAAGGGCACTCGAAGCACGAGCACCGCTCCGAACGGCGGCAGTGGTGGAAGTGTTGGTGGGGACGCCTGCTCGGAGGCTTCTGGTGCCCGTGCCGCGTTGGCGCGTGCCTTGACTGCCACGTTCGCGTCTGTGGCACCGATCAGCGCGTCCGGTAACGTGCGGCTCTGGCACGCTCGCCGCTCCAACACATCCGCGGAGGCCACAGAGCCGTCAGAGGCGTCGACGGCGATGAGCCCCCCAGCGGCACGTGCGGGTGCTTCCGCGGAGTGCCGCGGCAGTCTTACGGGTTCACGCCAGCAGCGCAGCGGGAAAGAAGCTGTGGACACGGCAGCTGCTATGGATATGACCATCACCACAAACAACTTCGTCCTTCGCTGTCACCCGACCACAAATACGCTCACGCTGCACTACTTTGGCGATGAGCGGCGGCCCGGCAACGTCGTTGGCAACGGCGGCACCACCTCCTGGGACTCGGTGGCCGCCGTTCACGAGTACCGTGGCGCCGACTCACCTGTCGTGTCGACGCTCGAGCGTGAAGTGACGCGAAGTGTGGACGCAAACACGGGCGTCGTGACGCGCGTCTTTGAATCCGGTGTGTCCCAACTGCTATTTCCCGACGGCGCCTTGTCGACGCGGTACCCAGTTGATGCCGTGGCCTTGACGGATGACGGTGCGCGGAAGGGTCCGGTGCAATGGGGCTCGCTGACGAGCGACACGAGCGCGCATAGCGGCTCCATAACGACAAACGCAATGTCGACACCGGCGGCGGCGGCGGGCCACTCGTGCATCCTGGAACTCATCACAAGCGCTTCTGGCGTGCGCTACGTCCGTCGCGTCACGCGGGCGCGAGGTACAAGGGGCAGTCACACGGACGTCGGCGGCGACAAGCGAGGCGGTGGCACGGCAAGCTGCGTGGCGCACCGCTCCGTGCGCCTTCGACAGCCACCGGACGAGGCCGTGCGTGAAGTGGCTTCCTACGACGCTGTCCATCACTGCCATATGCTCTCCCGCTCAGACGGCGTCTGCACGACGTACTACTACCGCCGTCCCGGCGCAGAAGCTGGCGGACGTGAGGATGCGCGTGCGCAGGCGAGCCCCGGCGACTCGATCTCAGCCACAGCGCGTCTGGCGGTGCACACCCCTTCCTCCACGCGTAAGTTTGCGAGCAGTGGTCCTGCGGATCGCTCCAGTGACTTCGACGTCGTCGCCCGGGTCACGCTGCATGCGGACGGTACAGCGATCACGACATTCGCCGCGGCCGGTGCGCCGTCGCAGTCGTTCTTTGTTTCCCCCGCTCTCGCCCCACTTCTCGAGGACGTGGCGACGGTGGAGGCGGCGTGTCACGGCGGTCAGGACGCGGCCGTCTCGGTACGCTGGGCGCTTGAGTCCGCGCGCATGCCCCGCGTGTTCCTCCTACCACCCCCCTCACCCAATCCGACGACGACAAGCGGCGTGTGCAACGGCCTCGAAGGCTCCGTCATTTCACCCTTTGCGGCACCGGCTGGACGATCTGCCCAGGCGGCGGCGGCCACCAGCCTCGCCCGCCACGACGCCAAGGCCGGGTTCTACGTCATGCTGGGCGACGGCACCACACTGCGTCGCAACGTGCAAATCCGCGCGGTGGGCGCCGTAGCGTGTCCCTTCTTGGAGACGGTGCTGACACGCCCCAGCGCGACGGCAGTGCGCCTTGTGCACGACAGCGCCGTCGCGATTATCGAGCCAGCCGACGCGATGGAATCCAACCAACTCAACCCAGTGGCACTCGCCGTGGGGGAGTGTTTGCCCATGTTCGATCTCGCTCTCGGCGGTGTGCGGCTGGTCGATCGTCGCAGCCACGTCACCGAGGTGCGAGGCTTGTTCAGCCCGCTCGATGTCCAGCTCACATTTGCGCCGTACTCGTGGCAGCAGCTGCTACGTCAGCTCGTCCACCCGACATACTCACCGCACCGTCTGCCCAAGCAGAAGATGGCGGCGTTGGAAGCACTTCAGGCCGAGGAGGCGGCCGCGGAACAACGGGAGGCAGAGGCCGGCAAGTGGCCCAGCATGCAGCGGCGTCTCCGCACGCTGGCCGAGGCGTTTATTGTAGACAACAAGCTTCTCCACCCAGATGTCTTGCACAACCTGCAGCGCGCGCGCTTCGTCACGCCCAACACGGCAGCCACATCGGCGGACGGCAGTGCCAGTAGCGAGCCTGCCCAGCCGGTGCCGATCAAAGCCGACAACCACCTCATTGGCATCTCGCCGCTGTTCTTCGCGCGACTCGCGGGAGGCGAATGTGTGCAGTACCTTGGCGCCTCGAACCTCCAGGACATCCTGCGCCAGACCGACGTGGAGGCCGGCGCGCCCATGTTCCTCTCCCGCGGCAGTGCCTCTGGCGAGCCTGGCGTGCAGCAACTCACCCTCTTCCGCGTGTGCGTGGAGTCGGACACGAACGACCCAGTTGGGGGTGCCTCCTCGTTGGTCGCGACGAGTGCGTATTGCGGTGGCCCGTCCGTCGCTTCCCCGAACGCGGCCCTGTCCGCGGCTGGCGCGCGGCGCGGCCAGAGTACGCGTGCTGGCGCAGTCAAGGCTACTTCTGCGTACGCGCAGTCCTCCATCGTGTCCGCTTTTATGGAGCGACAACAGCGGCTGACAGCGCTCTTCAGCGGCACCACGCCCGCGAGCAACTATTTGCACAGCAGCGCAAGGGGCAGTACGGGGTACTTCCTCGACAATGTGGTCTCGCACCCACTCACGGTGTTGCGGGGCTCCAGTCGCTGGCTTCCACCCGCCCTACAACCCCCGCGCCGCTTTCTCCGCCGCCTTCCCAACCAACCACGCGCACCAACGGCGCAGAAGGGAGGCGCAGTGAGTCGCGCCGACACGCGCGGCCACCGCCTCATCCAAATAGAAGAGGACTCTAAGTTGGCTGAGGACCTGCGGACGGGGAACACCTCGTCCTTTGAATTGGTGCGCGTCTTTCTGGAATACGAACAGCTCACGTTGCCGGCTCAAAATGTGGTCCTCCAGTCGGAAGTGCAGCGGTGCTCCACCCTACAGGAGATCGGTCGCTACCACGCCGCGATGACAAAAGGGCTCGCCGAGGTGATTCCCGAGAAGCTTGACGAGCAGCGGCGCCTGCAAGAGATATACTACGCGGCACGTCGCGCCAAGAAGGAGCAGGACGCTCAACAAGCGGCGCCCCGCGTCGACAGCTGATCGCGACGACCTGACCTCTGCTGAAGTGGTGATGAACGGTCGCGGATGCCGTCGCTGCGGTTGAGCACGGTACGACGGGGAACAGACAACGGAGGGCTTCATGTACAAAATCAGCGACAACGCCTCCTCCTCCGTCGTGCCTATTTTCATTTCTGCAAAAGATGTTTCCTACCACAAAGCCTGATTCGCTGGTTGGTCACCAGTTGTGTGACGTTGCGTCGCGTGTCGACTTGCTCTTTTGTTTTTTCTTTGTTCTGAGTGGTGAAGAGACACACACACAGAGACACACACAGACACGTTCAAGAGATCCCCTCGAGAGGAGGGGAAAAAAAAACCGTCAGTAACAACAGTGCTGTCATCAGACAGTTCGTCTGAATTGGTCACATCGGCACGTAACGCGCGTGCCATGTGCCGATCGCAGGTGCCGTCACGGCGAGACACACAAAGGGCCCACTGCATTTGTGCTTCCGTCACATCTACAGTTTCCCCGAACGCACCTTCCTGTGTGCGGCTCACGGCTACGGACGGGACACGTTGCGTACTCAACCGCGCGCGTAGGTGTGTTTGACGTCTCCGTCAAGGTGGCGGAGACATGCTTAGCGTGGTAGGACACATGATTCCTTTTTTTACCTGACGCCTAGCGACGCACTGTTCCTCCCTTCACCTCACTTCTACCCATTCTTCTGCATCCACTCTCTCTCTCTCCATCTCCCTCTCGCACACCCACACATGTCAGAACCTGTTTCTTTTTTGTGTCTTGTGCGTGCGTGTCGTTGCCGTCGTCGTCCACTTGGTGCGGCTGGGCCTCTCCTTTTTGAAAGTTTTCTCGCTTGCGTTTCTTTTTCCCGTTTAGCGCTTCGGATCTATTGACGTACCCGGTGCTCTCTCCCCATCTCTCACCGTCTCTCTGTGCTCACCATTGGTGCTGTCATCATGCTGCCATACGGTGCGCTGTGGAAATTGGACGAGATGCTCCACCCCACCGCACCGCGTGGTCGCCGCACTCTCACGGCACGACGACGTCAGGCCCTCTTTGTGTTTGTGTTCGGCGTGGTGGTGTGCTCCCTCTTTCTCATCCCCTACCACGTCACTCACCTGCGTCGGCTATCTATTCGCAAAGCAAACGAAAACTTGGGCTTCAGTGTCGATCTCACAAACGTCGAGACAGTGCGGAAAAGTCGAAGAGAGCGCTTAGAGCGCGTCGCGTACATGCTCGATGCGATTGACAAGGACAACGAAGCGCTCAGCATCGACGTCGCACGACGATTGTCTCAGCAGTGGTCGCGCGCCTTGTACTACGATGACCGCATTAACCCTGTCCCGCCGAATCACCTCTTCCATACGGAGGGCTATGCGCGCCAGATCGCAGGCTTGGCGTTGTACAGTGGCATCGTACCGACGCTTTCGGGTGAGTGGCGCACCGCCGCGGCGGAACCCGCAGCACCCACTTCGGATCTCGTGCGCTCCGCGTTCTGGCCGGTGCAGACGCACTCACCGGTCACAAATGCCGGCTGTGTGCGGGCGCTTCGGCAGACGAAATCTGAGGCGGGCCGCGGTTCGCGGCCGGCGCTCGCATCTCTCTTTGACCGTATCGTGTCCTCACAGGCCTCCTGGCACCCCGAGGACATGCTCGTGGCGGCGGCCACTGACGATCGCGCGAGTGAAGGCGCCGCGACGTCCATTGCACCACCTGCCTGGACACGTGTGGCGCTCTTCTTGGAAGCAGCCCTGCGCAGCGGTAGCGACGATGACCGCAAGACCACCACCACCACCACCACACAGGTGCTCGCCTGTGAGAACGCGTCTCGGGACGCGCTGACCACTGAGCTGTTCTGCGTCTGTGCCTGCCCACGGGCCAGCGACGATGACGGGCCCTGGTCGTTCTCACTCGTCGCGCCGCCCTCAGAGGCCGTAACCTGCACCGATACCTGTGCGTGTGGCTAAAAGTCACCACCGCGAAGGAAGTCACGTTCATCCCAGCAGCGCGCCTGCCTACGAATCGTTGTCTGCTCTCTTTACTGATACTTCACACGCACGCGAGAATTGAAACCCGCGGCTAGGTTAAAACACACACACACACACACACACACACACACACACACAAAGCACCCCATGTCGACAACGACATCCACGCAGAGCGCGGAGTGAAGCCCAGCTCGATGGCACTGGGCGTGCCCTTCCATCTGTCCGGATGCTGTCAACGTGACGCGTTGTCCACACGACGGCTTCCCTTTTCTTACCTATCGCTCACGTTCATTCTGTTCGGCGCGACCGGGACACTAACGGTGCGTCTTACGCTGCACATCATCCCTTTCCCTCTTTCGCCCGCACTATTTCGCTCTATCGCCGATGCTGCATCACACCTACGCTACACATCTTTTTTTTTTTTTCCCGGATACACTGACCATAACTAAACACACACACACACATAAATCGAAAGAAAGAAACACAGAAGTAAGAGAACGTGTGTGACGCTTGGCCCGCGTCATTTTTCCTTTGTTTGTAGTTGTTGTTGGAGCACAGACAGGCGCACTGTAATAAGCACAAGTAATCCCGTAAAGCAGGCTGCCACCGTGGTTCTATTGTTCACAGACATACTCTTTCCTTCTTTTATCTGTTCCCGCCTCACTTGTCATTGTGGTCGGCTTTCTTTTTCGTGTTTTTTTTTTTTTTAAAGCTTCGTGAACTCATTTCCATAGAGCGAGCGAGAGAGTCGGTGCCCCTAGTTGTGGTATTCGCTCACTTGTTTCGCACGTCCGCCGACTCACATCCGCCATGTGGCGCCGAGAATTAGGTGATTGGGAGGAGCGTCGCCACCGCCGTCCGCCAGGTGGAGACGCGCTGCCGGTCGGCAGCGGCGTCACAGGGTCGTCGCGTTTCATGTACAAGCTGCCCGCAGAAGCGCCGGATCACGCCCCTATGGATGCCCCAAAGCCCTACGTCCCAGTGGAGACGCGTGCCGCGGAGGACAACCACATCACCGCGCAGTGGGTCGTCGTGAGCGGTGTTGATCACGGTGACATTGGCAACGTCCGCGAGTACCTCGACGTGCGCGTTGGTCGCACAATCGCCCACTACACGGAAAAGGCCGTCAACAACTACCGTCACATGCAGCCTGGCCACGACAGTGTTTTAGACCGGTGGGACGGCGCGTTCGCGGAGGGTGCCGTCGCCATTCGCACGCCGTACACGGGCACCGTGTATGTACAGTTTGAGGATGCCGCCGCTGCGGCCCGCGCTGTGCGCATCGCTCACTTTGCTGTGGAGGCGGAGTGGGGTGTCGCGGCCGCGGCGGGTGAGCGCCATCGCCAGAACATACGCGGCCTGCAGCCGCGGTGGTCTCTCCAGGACGCGCGTGGATACCCGGGAGACGGCGCGGGGAGCGCGGCGCAAGACAACTTTGTTGGGCAGTACGGTACGAACAGCATCGAGTTCAGCGTGACGACGTGCACAGACCGCACATTCTTGGCGGCCCGTGCGGCCGCCATGCAAATGCACCTGTGGGGTCATCCAACAGATGAATCGACAATGGACACGGTTGGTGTCTCCAGAATGGGCGTAGGCGCGGCATCGCCTTCCCCTGGTCTACGCTCCGGTGCGGCGTCCGCGGCCGTAGCGGCACGTGTGGTCCGTCCGCATGCCTCTGTGGACGCGGCCAGTCCCGGACGGCGGTCAGCCACGTTGGAGCCGCCCCCTGAGCGGTCGCATACGCCTCCACCGGCGGCCTGCCCTCTACCGCGGAGTGACACCCCGCACGATGAAGATGCACGCGGAATGCGAGACGGTGACGTGGAGAGTGAGGCTGCGGATGGTCACCCGATGCTCACGCGTCACCGAACCATCGGCGCGGCCCGGGCGGCGATTCCATCCACCTCGGGCTCCTCGTACACGATTGACGTCGACGCGCCCTCGTCCTCAACCTCGACCGCACGACACAGCCACCAGCAGACGCAGCTGCACGGTGGTGCTCGCGTCCCGAACGAAACAGATCGTCTTCCACGTATGCGCGAGGGCGCCGTGCGCGCGAGCGGACATGGCGGCGACGCGAGCCTTGTGCACGAGGAGGGCCTCTTCACTGGTCAGACGCTCCTCCACACCAGGCTCTCTTCGCCTTCTGCAGCTCTCCCGCAAACCGGCAATCGGTCAGTGCTCTCACTGTTCTTCACGTCGTGGTTGACGTCGTACGGTAATGTCTGGGTCTCGCTTGTTCGTGCGGCGGTTGTTGTCGCCTGGACGCTGCTGCGCGTTGTCGCAGCGCTCTTGCCGAGCCAGTCTCTGACGGCGCGTTGGCGCGCGTGGCGGAGCGCGGACGCCGCCGCTGTAGAGGCGATGGAGAGTTTGTCTGCTCCACAGGCGCACTATCATGGCGCACGGCCTTCCTCCACCACCGGTCGTCGACGTACGCGCCGTCAGCGAGAGCGGCAGTTGTGCGCACACACTCTTGTCGGTGACTCGCCACTGGCGCTCCTGGCGAACCTCTTTCAGCGCTACTGCGTGTTCGCTCCCACACCTGAGGAGGTGGACATGACGCTGTGGAGCTGGCTGAGCATGCGCTCACCGTTCCCACAACAGAGCCTCCGCCATCTCAAGCAATACCTGTCGCTCCACCGTCCCTACTACAGCCCCGGTCAGTCCGATGCTTTCCGAGGCACGCCGTTCACGCACTACGATAGTTTCCGCGCGGTTCCCCGCATGCCGACAGTGGCGGAGGCGACGGAAGACGAGTACTACCGCAGCAGAGGTCGCGCACCACCACCGCCTCCACTACCCGGCGTCGAGGAGCCCGCTGTCCTCTTCACCTGGCGTCCCGCACGTGCGCTCACACGGTACTCACTGCTCTCTCTCGTGCTCACCGTGATCGTCCTCTTCATGCTGTACGATCAGTGGGCCTCCACTTTAGCCTAGAGAAGCGAGTCCATCTCCCCCCTCCCCCTCCCCATCGTCGTCTCGACGGCGACGGCAAGGCGTCTCTCTGACGTGAACATAAGGCAGAAAAGGATGTCGTGACGAGGTGCCGTCGGTGGCTGGGCTCGCGGTCGTATACGGCTTACATAGCGTTTGTTCTACCCTTTTGTTCGCTCACAACAGCGATCCCGCTCAAACACACACAAAAAAAAAAAAAAGAGAAGAGAAAAAGGATCCAATGACGAAGCGGCACGCGTTCACGATCATACAGTAGGACACGACACACCGACAGCGAAGCAGTATGTGCTTCTTTTTCCGCTCTTTTTGATTCGGAAGCACACGCCTGCACAAGACGTACACACACGTGCCTGTGTGCGTTGTTGTTGTTGTCAAACTGAAAAGCACTGCGTGTGTGAAGACGCAACGCGGCAGCCGAGTTGATTGCGTTTTCCATGCTCTGGGGTCCGCCTTGAGCACAGCGTCTCTCTCGACGCTCTCTACCTATCCATCTCCGTGCGTCCCTCGGCTCTCCTACATCACTCTGCTGGCCTTTTTTCCCTCATGCCTTTCTCCTCGCGTTTCCCACGCCTGGCTCGTCAAAGATCAAAAGAGCGTGAATCGAAGACATCTTCGCGTCAAGCTCACTCGGCGCGCACCAACATTTGTTGCATCCGCGCAAAAGTCATCAAAACGAACACCCTAGACACAACTCTCTTTTTTTTTCCTTTTTTGGTTCTTACATCTTTGAATCACACCGATTCCTGAGGAGACGGACACCACGTTGTAAATCCATCAAGCAGACTAAAACGAACAACAACAACAAAAAACAAGAAACAAGGCTCGTATTTCGTCATGCGAGCTTTACCCGCGTCATGTGCGTTCGGTAGGTGCGCGATGTGCGCACTGCTCTTGGCGCTGCTGCTCCTCTCCACGGTCTGCGCACAGGATGTACAGATCAACCTGATGTCCGATCCTCACTATGACCCAGCCTACGGCACCAGCGCCGCCTTTGGTAATTGCACCACGGCGGCCTCTCCCGAGTACGGCAGCACCGGCTGCGACTCGCCATATCGTCTCCTGACGAGTGCGACGTCCGACATGGTCGCCCAAGCGTCGGCCTTCACCATCATGGCGGGCGACTGGCAGCGGCACGACACGAGCGCGTACAGCACATCCGCACGGACCGTGTTTCGTACGCTGAGCATTCTCTTCAGCTCCCTGACGCGTAGCGGCCAGATGCCCTCACCGACGTTCATGGGCGTGCTTGGCAACAACGATGTCATTCCAGACTACTTCTTCGACGTCAACAGCACCACGCACGTGTTCTTGGCCGAGCAGACCACGTACATGCGCCAGTTCCGCCTCCTCACCATCGCCGAGAAGTCGCAGATGGACAAGTGTGGCTTTTTCAGCCGTCAGCCCACACCCACGCTGCGCATCCTGGGCCTTCACACAAACGTGTGGCTCTTTAAGCTGCAGCCGGCCCAACCAGACTCGTTCGCCGACCCGTGCGGTCAGTTCGCCTGGATGCAAGCCGAGCTGAGCGCGGCGCGTGAAGCCGGGCAGAAGGTGATGATTCTAGGTCATGTACCGCCGCTGCCTGACGTGTTCGGCGTCATCCGGCGCAACACACTCACGTCCGTTGAGCAAGACATGTACTGGAAGCCAGCCTATCAAGAAACCTACACGAATCTTGTGCGTGCAAACAAAGATATTGTTGTCGCTCAGTTTTTCGGCCACACGCACCGCTTCTCCCTCGTCGCCGATCCCTTCCTGGGCGTTCCGCTCTTTGTACTGAATGGCATCACGCCCTTGTACGGTAACGCGCCGTCGTACATGTTGAGTACGTTCGAGAATGCCACGTGGAGGCTCTCGCAGATAGTCCAGCGCAGCAAGACAACAGTGGGCACCACGCCTGTCTGGAACACCAGACAGAATGTGGCGACGGCGATGGGGCTGACCACGCTGAACGACGTGACTGTCATGAACACGCAGATGGCAAACCTCGCCTCGGACGAGACATTGTGGCACAACTACATGATTCTCCGCACGGGCGGCGTCCTCGACGACCCGTGCACGACGCCCTTCTGCCGGACTATCACCATCTGTGCAATGCGGTACTCGACATTCGCGTCGCTTCAGGCATGCGTGGACGGTGCGGCTGGCTCAACTATTCCGCCTACACCGATACCCACAACGTCGCCGGCGCCAACGACTACTTCAACCACCACTTCAACGCCAGCACCAACGACGACCTCGACGACGCAGGCACCAACCACTACTTCGGTGCCGCCCCTACCCGTACCGTCGACAACCACGACGTCGACTGCGACCCCGGAAGTCCCTCCCAACACCCAACGTCCGCAAGCGAACTTGAGTGCTGATGTTGTCTCTGCCGCTGTCAGCGCCGCAACGCCCGTCTTCCACGTTCGCCCCCCGAAGAACTGGATCAACGACCCGAACGGCCCGTACCGTGACCACGTGACCGGCCGCGTGCACCTGTACATGCAGTACAACCCGTACGGCGCGCTGTGGGGAAACATGAGCTGGTACCACGTGACGAGCGACGACTACGTGCACTGGTATCGCGAGAAGGAGCTGGCGATGGTCAACGACAAGTGGTACGACGCCTGGGGCGTGTACAGCGGCACGATGGCGAACAACAACTACAGCGAGCCCGTCGCTGTGTACACGTGCGTCGAGGTGGAGAACATCCAGCGCCAGTGCATTGCGAACCCCAGCAAGGAGGACCTGAACGGCAAGCGCACGTTTAACACGCTGCACAAGAGCCCGCTGAATGTTGTCATGTCCGAGGAGGACATCCCGAACCTGGTGAAGCTGGAGAACTTCCGCGACCCGACGGCGTGGTGGGAGGACCCCGCGCACCCCGGCAACTGGCTGATCGCCTTCGTGGCCCGCATCAACGACGACGAGGGCGACAACGCGCACGTGATTGTCTTCACCACGGACGACCCGACCTTCCAGAGCAACTACAAGTTCTCGCACAGCATATACGTGTACAAGTACGACCTGGACCACATGTTCGAGTGCCCCGACTTCTTTGTGCTGTCTGACCCCATCAACATCGGCAACAGCGCCGCTGAGCACTTCCTCAAGGTGTCGACGATGCCGTCCCACCGCGACTACATCGTGTACGGCAGCTACGAGATGAACCCCGCGACGAACCAGTACGACTTCGTGGAGGACGCCGACCGCAGCTTCACGTTCATCGACTACGGTCCGCTGTACGCGGCCAAGACCTTCTGGGACCCCATCCTGAAGAAGCGCTTCTTGTGGGGCTGGACGCACGAAGAAATGAGTGACGACCGCATTCTTCGTCAGGGCTGGTCCGGCGTGCAGAACCTCCTGCGCGAGCTGGCGTACGACACGACGGCGCACAAGCTCAAGTCTCGGCCCCAGCCACAGCTCCGCGCCCTCCGTGGGGAACGGTTGGTGCAAGGGAGCTACACGTTGGCTGGTGATGGCTCCGCGACGGAGGTGCTCGCCCCGGGTGCGCCGGGACTCACGCGGTACCATGAAATTATCGTCAACTTCACGCTGCGTGACCCCAGCGCATTTCTGAATGCGCCGTATACAAGCGACAACGACGCGGCGCCGGAGTTCGGTCTGCAGATCCTGCGGAGCGCCAGCGGGGGTGTCTACACGACGGTGGCGGTCAAGATGCCGCCCGCCGCGGCCTCCATCACGCCGTACTCAAACATCGGGCAGAGTGGCCTGTGGCCAGTCTTCAAGATCTACCCGCTGCCGTCCATCATGCCGAACGATGACGCTATTGTTAACTGCAGCGCGCAGTGTCAACTCGACCGCACGTGTGAGGCGTGGACATATGCTCAGGATAACCACACATGCGCACTCTACTGGAAGAGCGACGATCGCTTGACCACAAGCGCCACAAATGTCGTGAGCAACGTGGTGCGGGAGCCGTGGCTGTACCTGGGACGCGACGCCTCCTCGACTGTGGGCTACATGGACCCTTTGCATGGCCGTGCGCCGTTCTCTACCGCGACACCGAATAGTGTGTCTTTGCACGTCTTTGTCGACGCCAGCGTGGTGGAGGTGTTCAAGGACGATGGGCTCGAGACTCTCACGGGGCGGGTGTACGTGCAGGACGATGCGGTGAAAACCGGCATCGCGCTGTACGCCAAGAACATGGAAGCTGGGGACGTCACGGCGTCTGTGACGATATTCTCCATGACGAGCATCTGGGACACCACCTCGTCTCGCGACAGCGCCTGGTGGAGCTTTACGCACACATTCGAAAATATGCTCGGGAAGTCTCTAAAGCGGAACGACAATTAGATGTAGGTGGGGTGTGCGTGCTGCCCAGCGGTGGGCACAGCGTCAGTAAACAGGAACGAAATGTCTGCGCACCACCATTGTGCTGTGTTCGCCTTCCTCTCCACCGTGCTGTGCAGTTTTTTGTGTTTTTTTTTTTAATTGTCGCTCGTGCGTTGCCGCTGCCTGTCGTGTCTTCTGTGGAGTGTGGTTTTATAGTGTCCGCTTTTGGGGTCTCTGTTGGTATTCACTCTGTGCCTCGCGTCGTGTGTGTTCGGTGGTGAAACGTGGCTGGCCGATTCTGAACATCACACACAGACACACACACACACACAGGGAGTCAGCACATCGCAGTCGACAGAGGCGCGCATGTCTCACAACTATTCTTTTTCACTCTCAAATGTGTTTTACGCCCCCTCGTGTTTCCTTTCTTACCGTTTTTGTTTCTCCCTTCTTGTTGGTCAGGTGTCGTTTGTCAAATGATGCGACTGCTCTTCCTCCCTCATTCATCTTTGTCTGTTTTAACTCACACACTCGCTCGCTGTTGACGCGCGGCGCACAAAAGAATATCGTTTTTTTTTTCCCCGCCACAACTCGGCGCATCGTCTGCTCCGCCTGTTCGTCGTTTCACGTGCGTCTGGAAGCTGGCCAATTCGACGCGAATGAAAACGTGGCGCAGTGTGACGGCGACGCACGAAACAGAAAATTCACGGAACAAGACGCTATTCCGTCTTTTCCAAGAAGAACTTAACCTCGACCACACACACATACACAGCAACGCGCGAGGCTGCGGACTACCCAAAATGGTCACAGCTGACATCACTGCACAAAGACGCGCAGCATATCTTTTGCCCTATGCGTACTTGTTCCGTGCAGGTGGTGGCGACACCTGCGTACGTGACCAACGCACACAAGGTAACCAGCTATCTTGTGGCTTCTATCTTTTCCTTTTTCTTTTCTTTTCAAACACCTTCAGTGGCCACAATACGTGAATGGTTTGGTATCAGCATCTTTTTTGTGCATTTAATTTTTGTGTGATGCCGTGGCATCATCTACGCTGCGCTCTCACTCCACACGCACACACACGGCGTGACACGCAGCAGCCGAATCAACCCCTTCGTGAACAAAAGCAACAAGAACAGCCCCATCGAGAGTAACGCGCATGTGCAGACTTGGTTTCTTGTCCTTCATGACACAGAGAAGGTCGAGTGCACATGGGCAAAGCCGCCGTCTCCGCCAGGAGTGGACGTTGGTTTCCGTCTTCATTATGCACACAGACATACTCGACGAGTGCTCGCTCATCTTTTTTTTTTTTTCGTGACGGCTTTTACTATGACAGAGGGCCGTGCATCACGTCGTCCCCCTCCTCGTTGTGTATTCCCCTACACGGTGCATCTCTCACCACCACCACGCCTCCTTTTTTTGTTAACCTTCTCTACTGTCTGATCAACCCCCTCCCCCCATAAATCCAAGCCAGAGCCGCCTCAACGACTAGAGAGAGAGACACCCATACACCCCTGCGGCTTTTGTTGCCCCCTTTTTTTTTTTTACCTCACACACTGCTCACGTCTAGTGGCGCGCCACCTGCGACGTGCGTGTGATCGCCATGTCAGTATGACGAGTCCGTGGCGTGCGCATGAACACCATTTGTCGCCGGATGCGCACACAGCAGACGACCTCTCTCCACGCCGTCGCGACACACCAACAACGCAGTCAACCGTCCCTGAGGAGACCTGGAGTTCGTTTACACAGGTGGTCACGCGGCTGCAAGCGTACCACGATCTCCAGCCGCAGAGCAGCCAAAGCGTGGAATGCGACGCCCCTCACCCCACGACGGCACCGCCTCTCCCATCTGCGGCCGGTGTGAAGCGGCTGCGCGTCGAACGTGACATTTCCACGACGCGAAGTACGGCGGAGGCGCTGGCTCCCCCCGCGTCGCCCCCTCACCCTGCGACGCACACTCACGTGCCTCCTGCGTGGTCAGCGGAGTGGGTGATGTTGGTATGGATGAAGGCCATTCTCTTGTGCCCCATCTGTCAGCGGCTGATGTGTGCGGATGTCGCCGCCATCGACACCTGTGGCCACTGTTTCTGCAGAGGGTGTTTAATTGCGGCCATCGAGGACGGCTGCGCACCTCTCGCGGAGACCTGGCCGTACAACGTCACGCTGCTCGCGGACGACGCGGGACTAGCGGAGGCCGAAGCAGAGAGTGGGTGTAGCAGGGCCACAGACCACCAAGACAGGGAGGCGACAACGGTGGGAACTGGACCGCCAGATCTCGCCGCACTTGGGTCGGTCATGGCGCGACATCAGCGCCGAGATCGTTCCGCCGACGGTCACACCGCGCCCCCAGCCCGACCTCGACGGAGACGGAAGGTGACCCTCGCCTGTCCGCTGTGTGGCGGGCCTGCCTTCAAGTGGACGACGATGCGGTTGCCACTCGTCGAGCACATCTGTACGTTGATGGAGGCGAGTACGCCCGATCTTGAGGTCCGTCTGCGCGCGCTGAAAGAGGCGACCGAGTGGCCTCCCTCTCGCGCACGTACGCGGCGGCCTCTGCACGCACCACCAGACGCGGTCGATGTCATTTCCATCTCCTCCGGCTCCGCGACCTCACTGTCCGTGGTAGGGCCGTCTCGCGCGGACGCCGCCGGTGATGACAAGGTGAGCAAGCTCGCTTCGCTTCTCAGCGTAAAAACGGAAGCTGAATCTGAAGAGCACGACGCCACTGCAAGTCGTGGACCGCCAGATGCGAACGAGAACGGCACGGGCGACAATGAAGTCGACGAAGCGACCGGTGTATCGTCAACGCCGCATGCGGAGAAGTCCCCATCGTGTGCGGCGACCCCGCCCTTTTCCGCTCCACTCTTCATCGCACCAGAACCGCTTTCCGCTTCCACGACGGGATCCCAACAGGATCACCAGACAGGGCAGGCGGGGTCTGTCCTGCGCCGTCCCGACGCGAACGGCGATGCGATCCAACGCGCGACGCTACCTTTTCACACAGCACGCGCATATCTTGACGCCCCTCGCACAGTGCTGGCAGCCGCGCCGGCCTCACTGCCTCTTCTTGGTGCCGCGGAACCATCGGAGTCCACGCTGACGGCGGAAAACAGCGTCGCTTCTGACTGTGATACGCGTCTCGTGACGCCGCCGCCGCCCCCTCCACCACCGTCGATCTCCCCTGCGGTCGTACCAGTCATCCAGCACGGGGCGTTTCGGAGCTTGCTGTACAGCGACACACCGTGAGACGGGGAGAAGGAGAAGCGGTGCATTGTACAGATATCGTGTGTGTGTGTGTGTGCCTTACGGGCACTTGGCTCAAAGCAAAACAAAAGCATGAGAAGGCGTGTACCGCGCGACGGGGATCGAAAGACTCAACAGGCGCGACAAGGTGTCGATCTGCGCTTGCAGTGCATCAGAGGTGCGTGTCCTTGTGTGTCATCCGCTGGTGTGGATAACGGGGCCCGTCTCTTTTTATCGGCTTCCTTCTCTGCGTTGGTGCACCTCATCACTTCGCTGTACACTTTCTTTTTCAATCTGTTCAAAAACAAGAGAAGACTCCACACGACAAGAGTGGTTTTACCCACCCACACACACATATATATTGCTGCGAGAAAAATCGACTAAGATGGAGAGCGTGTTCGAGGCGCACGTTCAACAGCTCAAGGAGGTGTACGGTGCGGACGCGGTGTCGGCGCGGACGGCGACCACCGACGTCTGTGACCGCCAACCCGATGCGGCCATGCGCCGAGACGCTTCGTCATTGCCCGCCCTCGTCGCGGCAGTCACGTTGGTAGGGACGTGCGAGGTGACCCTGGCACCGTCAGACTTGGCGGACAGCGCCGACGACGACGACGCGGCGGACGAAACCGATGACCGCTTATCGCGCGAATCTCAGGGCATCCGCGAGTTGACTGAGCGGTATGCGACCACTTACTTCTTCGGTTTCCGCTCCCGACTGGATACGTCTGAAGGAGATGAAGCGCATGCGCAGGGGACGGAGGCGAATGAACCGGACGCCGGCACCACCCATGTGCACCTCGACCCCATAGAGGACGTCACCTTACCGGCGGCTGCCCTCGCGAAGCTGGCCAGCGAAGTCGAGGAGACATTAGAGACGTTCGAGCACGACCCAGTGGCTGTCGTGTTCGCTTTGGAGGCCGCCCAGCAGTCGGCACAGGCGCTGCACGAAGCCGAAGCGGTGAAGGCCCTGCGAGAAGAAGCCAAGCGGACACGGAGGGCGGTGGCGCAGTGGCGGGCGCTCCATCCTCGCACAGCCGTTGCGGACGACACACCGCCGCCTGGTGCGCTCGGTAGGCGGTGTGTGTACTTCCACCACATCTTCTGCACGCAGAAGCGGGCGAACATGTCTGCTTGGTGCCAGGCGTTGGAGTGCTTCGCTCTGTGTAAGATCGGCTATCCAGGGTTCCTCATCCTGGAAGGAAGTGAGGCGAGCTGCACCGAGTACGTGCGCCGCCTGCAGGGCCTCCACTGGAAGCACATGGAGGTGCGTGGGGAGGAGATTGTTCCGGTCAACACTGCCGACGTGATCGACAAGGTGCGTGCTATTCCACCCCGCACACCGGGTGTGTGCCTGATCCTCGACGGGCAGCCGTGCTCTCCCGAGAGGTGGCCCAGCTACGTGGAAACGACCAGTGCGGCAGAGATGGGTGCGTGGTGTCAGGCGTGCAGTCTCAGTGACCTGTTTCGCACGGGCATGCGCATCTACCGTAGCGTGTGACGACTGGCGAAGACCACACGACGCTCCACAACGTATTGTGTCAATATATACAAGAACACGAGCAACACTGCATATTGCACTCGCACAGGCGTCGCCCACGTCCACTTCCACTACCGAACGCGAGGAAATAGCGTGACATGGATCGACGACGGTGCTCTGTCAGACATTTGACATCTCGCACACACGCGGCAACGCCATCGCTGGCTCGCTCGCGCGCGCGGATGACACGTGGGCAGCCCATTCCGTGTCTTCACACCTCTGCACATGTCTGTATCCCTTTTGACGCATCTTCCCTCAAACGACTCCTCTGCTGCCCTGCGCTCTTACTTCGTCACGATTGCCACTGTGGGATCGCTTTACAGTGCACCTCAGCCTAGTCAGCACACACACGCACACACACACCTGTATACGCACCTACTACGTCTACATTTATAGATAGATAGATAGATCGTCAAAACGGAAAAAAAAACTGTCAAGGATAGGGACGCTCTTGCCCCGCTCCGCTTACTAGCTTTTACGCCCTCTCTCTCTCTTGTGGGCTCACATGCTTTCCGGTACGACCGGCTATTCGGCGTCGCCGATTCAAGCGAGCGCCTCCCCCGGTTCGTATCTCACCGTGGATGGACTGGGGCCAGGCGGTCCCAACCCAACGGCCGAACCGCTCGCTCATGCTGGTCAACACGAGAACCGTGCCGACCCACCACCGTCCGCGCTGCAACCTTATTACCAGTTGCCCGACAGCCGGGGCTCACCGGAGGAGGCCGGTCCCACCGACCGTCTCTGGGGTCTGAGTGGCGCAGGCCACGCCATGTCCTCGTCCTCGTCTGCTGCCGCTGCGCAAGGCCTGCCCGAGCAGCACACGGCTGCACTGCCAGCGAGCACGCGACCAGCGATGGCCGCACCCGCGCCGTTGTTTGTTCCTTCTAGCACTGGCGCCTACGGGGGCGGTGCGTCACCGAAAGGCCACACGCGGTTGGTGAGTCCCGCAATACACGTGATGCACAACGCGGCGCCGATGGCGTCTGGGCATGCGGAAGCCGCGATGACCACACCAACGAGGAGTACCGGCGCGGCCCCGCTGAGCACACGTCCATTAGCCTCGCAGATCGTGGCGCGTGTGGCAAGCCCCCCTTCACCGAGCACCACTACCATCGACTACGCTGACATTGAGCAGAAGCAGGCGGAGCTGCGTGGCGCCGTAGAGTACCGTATCGCCCACCTGGAGAGCAGCTTGACTGCGCGAGAGGAGGAAGTCGCCGCGCTGCGCGGTCAGCTCCGTCGCATGGAGGAAGACTACCAGTTCAACTACAACTTGATTGGCGAACGTGACGCAGCGTTGGAAGAGGCGTCCGCTCAACTCCAGCGGCTGTATCGTGAGCTGAAGCGCGTGACGGCGGAGTCGGGCTTGATGGAGAAGAAACTCCGCGCGGCAGAGGAAGACGCGTCCACATTACGTCAGCGGGCGCTAGATGCAGAAGCGGAGCGCGAGAAGCGTATGCAGCAGGTAGAGCACGACTTCCTCGACCGCGAGAAGCGGCTGCTCACCAAGCTGGAGGAGCGCGAAGCGGCCATGAAGGCTGAGCGGGAGGCGCTGCACGACCGCTACATGGCCCTCACACGCGATGTCGAGAAGAGTCGCGAGTCCGTGCTGGACCAGCACAGCGTGCTCTCCGAGGAGGCGAGCATCCGTGAGCAGCGACATCGAGAAAAGTTGGAGGAGGAGCTCAAAACACTCCACAGCGCCCAGCACCGTCTCGAGACCGAGAAGCGCACACTCGAGGCGTCCCTTGCCGCCGCGGCCGCGAAGGCGCACGCGTTGGAGAGCGAAAAGATGCTCCTCACGCAGCATGCTGAAGCCACCATTCAAGACGCGGAGGCCGCCCGCGCCGTGCTCGAGCGCCGCCTCACTGAGACGACCGAGGCGCGCGGTCACACCACGCGCGCTGCCGAGGACGCACTGCGCGAGCAAGCGGCCCGTCTGACCGCACTAGAGACGGAGAAGACGCAGCTACATCGGCAACTGGCCGATTTGGAGGCGCGCGTACAACACGACACCGCTGCCCACAAGGACGCGCAGCAGCGCGATGCGGCCGACCTGGCGGCGCTTCGCACACGCTGTGAGGAGACACAGGAAATGCTCACTGCGGCGACCGCACAACATCAGACCGCGATGCGGAAGCTTGAAAGCGAGCTCAAAACACGCACGGCGGCCTTGGACCGCGCCGAGGCGGCACTCCGCGATGCGGAAGAAAAGCTGGACGAGCAGGCCCGCAAGCTGACGGCGGCGGAGGACGAGGCGGCGCGTCAAGTGGGGGAAATCGATCGTTTGTCCGACGACGTGCGCCGTTGGAAAGACGCGGAGGCGCGTGCCACCGCCAAGGCGCGCCAGGCAACCCTTGAGTACGAGGCACGCATCCTCGAACTGGAGCGCGCCGTCCACGACGCGAAGGATGCCGCGGATCTGCAAAGAGGGCGTAGCCAAGATCTACAGACACGGCAGCAGAACGAGATGGCGCGGCTGACGCGGGAGCTGCACGCGAGTGAGGCCGCTCGCCGCGCGCTAGAGGACCAATTTCATCTCTCGCAGGACGCGAACGCTCAGGCGACGCTCCTGCAAGGCTTGCGCGCCGAGAAGGAGACTCTGCAGGCGCGTGTGCTCGAACTTGAGCGCACCAATGGCGAAATCCAAGCGCAGATCACCAACTTCACGTTGGAACTGCAGAACGACCCTCTTGTGCGCAACGCACGCGAGACGCAGCAGCGCCTCCTCGCCACACAGCAGGAGCTCCTCCACAGCAAAGAAGAGACGGAAACCTTGCGCGGTGTGGTCAAGGCCAAGGAGGAAGAGGCCGCGCGCTATCAGATGGCCCTCATGCGCGAAGAGTTCAGGCTCGACCTGAGCGCAGACGACGACCTGGGTGCCAGCCATTCGCGTCGTCACGTACCTTCCTCCACGCGCTTGCTGCGGCACCGGCAGCAGCAGGAGCAGCAAGAGGCTTTCGACAAGCTCAAGGACACGTGCGCGTCCCTGCGCAAGGCCCTGCGGAAGGAAAAACGCAGACGCCGCAGGTATGAACATCGCGCGCGAGCGGAGGATAAAAGCGCGGTTGCCGACGCTGCCCGTGTCCGTGGCGATCGCGAGCTTGCTGACAGAGACGCCCGCAGTGACGCGCAGAGCAGCACTAGCACAAGCATCAGCACCAGCCGCTCCAGCTCAGCCGATCACCAAGTGTCTCGAGATCGCACCAGTTGCACGGCCAGGGCTAGTCGGGCCCGTGAGCGGACCTTGACTCGAGGGACCTCGTCTCGCGGCGCCTCGTCCCCGGCGTTGGCACGTGGCAAAGAGGACCAAGAGGTACGCCTGCAAGAGGCGGAGGTGTGGCGTCGTAAGTGCCTGCAGCTCGAGCAGCATCTGCGGCTGCTTCTCCGCGAGCGGGACGAACTCCAGGCGACAGTGCGGCGCGCGGACAAGGCATTGCAGACGGCTGAGGAAGAGAAACGCACGCTGATTGACATCAACGCGCATCTCAAGAGTCAGCTGCGCGACGCGTACCGCACGGCGTTCGAGACGCAGGGACACCGATCACAAGGCGCTGGTAGCATCAGTGCCACCACCAACGCCTCTGCGACGGCCGCTGCCACATCGCACGAACGCGTCTCGCCCGAGGTCTACGCCGCGGTGCTTTCGTTACTTGAGCGCGAACAGCGACAGCGTCTGGCCAGCCAGTCGGTGGACGGCGCACCATCGACGAGCGCCGTGGATACCGTCGCCGCGCACTTCGACAAGACAAACGAGTCGCGCGGTGGCGTGCCACTGGCACCCACGCCGCAAGGGCTGAATCACTCGCCTGCACGCGTGCCCGAGACCATCGTGGATGGTCAAGGCCGCATCGACACGCACGACGCCGACCGGCTGTCAAGGCTAGAGGAGGACATTCGCCACGTGAAGGCGCGGATCAGTGCGACGCAGAAACGCCATGAGACGAGTACGAGCGAGAGTGGCACGTCGCGTCGTGAACGGGATGCCGCGCCGAGCACAGGGGACACAGCGCCCGTGTTGCGGCGTGGTGGTGCGGCAGTCCGCCATTACGGCTATGCATAGAAAAAGGCGCCTCGCAGAGTGCAGACGTGCCTCTGCACCGTCTTAGATTGCTGTTTCTTACTTCATCATCATCCTCGTCATCGCCCTCTCACTCGCGCAACCGACTTGTTTCGCATAAAATGTGTTCTGTGAGCTCTACTAGTGTGAGGCAATGGCGAAAAAAAAAAAAAGAAAAAAAAGAAAAAAAGGACACATTCTCTCTCTCTCTCTTTCTGTCGTTCACACACGCACACACATGTGTGCGCGGTCCGGCAGGACGACTGTTCAGGGGATGACGAAGGTAAGAAATGTGGCCGTGACTTCTCCAGAGACCGGTAGTCCACTCTGCTTGAGATACCTAGGCATCGTCCACAATGCACTCTGAAGGGGTCTCCACTGGCCTCATCACACTCTCTCTCCTTCAGTATCCAATGTGCATTGCTGCGAGACTAGGTTGTCCACCGTGCTCTCACATCGCAGCGCACAGTACCTTCACTTCACTGCTGCCGTTACACCTGAAACGACGCACCCTTCACGCCTCCCTCCTCTTCTTTGCCCAACTGTTCCTTCCTCGCATCTCATCCGCACACGTCACCACCGGTCCGGCGAGTAATACACACCCACGCCCATCTTCGCGCGCATCTTTCTCCATTAGTCTTTTTATTCTTCTAATCTTGTCATCTCTTGATTTAACAAACACAGTTCAAAAAAAAAAAAAAACTCAATCATTTGTGCTCTCTCGCTTCCTCGCCTCCCATTCCTTCTCCACAGCGTAGCGCTCGCCTCCTGTTCTACCGGTACATACCATTCATACCACGCGGTACCGAGAATCTGTGTCGCAGGCCTTATCGCACAGAACAAGGAGAGAAGCATCAAGGCACCAACGTAGCACACAGATTTAAAAAAACAACATAGAAGCCCACACAGCATCGCATCTCTTTCCTTTAAAAAAAAAAAAACAGAGAAAAAGGTAAGCCTGCACAGAAACCATGGGTGCCAGCAGTTCCCGCCAGCAAGGTTCCCGTGGGACTGGTAGCTCCCGCACGACCTCGAACCGTCAGGCCGGCGCTGCTCCCTCTGGCGGCCGCGCCACCGCCCCAGCCGCAACCAACCAGCAGTCCGGCGCTGTTCCGCCGCACCTGGCGAACCAATATAGCGCGAACAATGCACGTCAGCGTACCGGTGCGAACCAATCGGGCGCCACTACGCAGCCGTCTGCCGGTGCGAATGGCGCCAACAACACGGGCAGCGGCAACGCGGGTACCAATCAGGAGCGCGGCGTGCAGGAAGGTCAGATGGTCAAGATGCTCGCCACCATTGAGGCCACCACAGTGTCGTACAACGCCAGCACACAGCTGCTGACCTTCTTTATCACCAGTGTCTGCCCGTCCCTGACGTACGAAATTCACACTGGCGTCAAGGAGTTTGTGCAGAAAGGGAAGGTGTCGTACATGCCGAACAAGCCCAAGATGGAGCCCACACGTACGCTCATCGATGGCCCTCAGGAGAACCGGAAGGTGACGGTGAAGCTGGACATCAGCAAGCTCGATGAGAAGGAAAAGAACTACAACAAGCACTACCCCAAGCAGATGCCGTGCGTGATTGTCATCCGCTACCGCACCACCGAACTGCAGAAGAAGGAGGGCAGCACCGACACCGAGGAAACCATAGTGGAACATTCCGAGCACACCGCTGTCGATCTCGCCGAGAAGCCCAAGCGCCGCGTCATTAGCCAAATTGTCACCGCCTGCGGCAACGCGTACATTGTGGAGAACCTTTACGGCGCGGACAGCGACAACCCATCCGGTGAGAATGGCGATGTGATGGTAGGCAGCACCATCGCACCGCACGAGGGCGAGGACGATGAGGACGGTCTCTGCGTCATCTGCCTGACCAACAACAAGGATACGGCCGTGATGCCTTGCCGTCACATGTGCATGTGTAAGGAGTGCGGTGAGCAGCTGCTCAAGCACAAGCCCGTCTGCCCCGTCTGCCGCGGCCCGATCTCGACGCTGCTACACATGCCGTCGCTCACCAAGAAGAACACGGGCACGTAAGCGCGAGAGACTGGTGCGAAGAATACACGCACAGACACACAGGCACACACTCAACCGAAGAACCAGAGAGAGAGTAAGAGTTATTGTGCGTCGCACCGTTGGCGTCGCAAGATCAATAAAAAAAAAAGAGGAAGAGGTATGACAGCAGATGTAGACGCGACACACACGCAAGGCATCGACGAGAACAGCGGCGCAGCAAACAGAAGGGAAGAAGAGAAGCGACATGTCAATACCAAGATCCCGTAGCCAGCTCAGCCTCAGCAAAAGCGCACGGTGAGGCGTCTCGCGTGCCTCTCACTTCTGTGTATCATTTTTTTCTCGACGTACTGTCGAGACTCTATGGCGCAGTTGTCGCTGTCCTGAATTTCTGTTGTCTTTTCCTTACGGGCTTCTTCCTTCCCTGTGCATCTCGCCTTTGAGTCGTCTGCGGCACGGATGACGAGAGGTATCCTAGCGAGCCTGTCACATTAAGGTACACGCTTGTTTTTTTTTTTTTTTTGGTGCAAGCGCCACATGGAAGCCGTCGTTCGTAACTTTTTCTTCTTGTATACTCCACCCAGTCTCCTTTTATTTTCTGTTTTCGCCTTGATGTCGAATGTCAAGCATTTGTCGCGTAACGAGGCTTTGATTCCTCCGCACGCTCACAAGAAGCACAACACGTGTTCACGACGCCAAGGTCAACGCCGGAATCAACGGAGAGGGGCGTCGGCTTCGCACGCGTTAGTTGTCGCGGTCGCTGCTCTCCTCTTTCGCGATCCTGTTCGTCGTGGTGTTCGCTTGTACGCCCTTCAATTTGCTTAACCCACTTCGTTTTCCAAGTTTTTCTTTTCGTTCTTTACTCCGGATTGCTTTTGCTTTCCGTTATCTCCACACTTTTCTCTTCTCTTCCTTGGTTTTTTTTTTCTTCCTTCAACACGTGGATCCTCAGTCATGGAAGAACTGCTGTCAGTTCTGTCGACCCAGACTACAGCCATTATCCTACGCAGAACTGGATCCCGTTGTCCTTTATTGGTCGTTCTCGAACTCCATGTTTCCCTTCCTGTTGTTTCACGTGCTTCATATGTCTGGTGCTTTACGTTCTTTTCTTCGACCCTGTGTAGTCCGTTTGGTTTGTCGTTGTAGTTTCTCTCTCTCTTCTTGCTGTTGTCGTGTTGGCGTACTTGACGCTTTGTTATTCAGTTGAGGTGTCATCGCTTTGTTATCTTTTTTTTTTCTTTCTGCCAGCTCTTCCCTCACCAGTCGCTCGTTTTTACTTTTGTTACCCTACCGACGTGTCAGACTGCACTTTGGTCACACGAAAGGTATCGTACACTCCTTTCAGTGACTGTCAAGGCAAGCGACCTCAAGTCTTGTTGTCAAAACGAGTTGAAAAAAAAAAAGCGAAAAGAAAAGAAAAGAAGAGGAAAAACCCTCACGTTCGCTTGAGAGACGCTTTCGCGCGAGGTAGAGCGGTAAAATGCAACCGTGATGCTCACCGCGTCGCTGATCGCGCACGTCCGAGAAGATTGCGACTGTGATCGGACGCGCCGAATGGCAGCACGTCACGGCAGCACCTCTGTCTCTCCGTCTCTCTTTTCACGACACAGGCGTGACACCTTCAGGTGAGTTGCCACGCCTTTTCTCTTTGCCTCGTCAGAGGCGTGTGTGCCGCTGTGGGTAGAGAGCGAGAGCGAAAGCGCGTCGCCCCGTTGTGACGACGGGGGATCAGACACGCTGACACCACAACACGAGCGACGCGTGATTGTCCGCACATGCGAGTTGTGTATGCCGCTGCGCACAGCTTCAAGATGGTCTGATACGCAGGGGTAAGCGCCATAAATGGACAGACTGGTGTACAAACACACGCCAGACCCCTCCCCCTCCCCCGATCCACTCCCTCTCCTTCATGTGGTTTTACCCGCCTTTTTTAATTTTCTCTTCTTCTCTCCGCCGCTCTAGAGCGTTGACATTAGCCCCGACCACCTCGACCGCGTCGTCGGACTTGTGCATCCTCACGCACATCTAGTGATCTAGTAGCGCCATACACGCGATCCACAAGCAGTAGCGATCCGCGCAAGCGCGCCCGTCTGTGTGAGCGCATAGCCACGGTGTTGACCAGCTCCTTGTCCCCACTCGCACCAAGTATTCGTAGTGTAGAGCAATAGCGCTCCAACTTACCCTCCGCGCCTTCTTGGTTTTCTTATTTCCTCTCTCTCTCGTACGCGCTCTCTGCCGCCAGATGGATCAATTCGAAAAACCCCTGGAAGGCATCTTCCGTGACGGCATCCCCGCGCCTGTGCTGCGCGCGCTCGCGCCCCTTTTCCAGGCGCTGCCGTCCCTCCAAGAAAAAGTTGCGAGCTCCCGTGACTGTTACTACTGGCGCTCAAACCCGATGAAGTGCGTCGAGGAGGATGTCGAGACCGTGACGGGCTTCATGCAGGCGTCCGAAGCGAGCTTCCGTCTCTGCCCCCAGCAGTCTGCGACTTTGCTCAAGTGCCACATGACCGAGCCCGCCCGCGCCGTCTTCTTCTGTCGTGACGAGGAGTGGGAGTGGCGCAGCTGCTTGATGGATCAGACAGGTATTCGCTTTTGGCCCTACGCGAATGCCCCGATCGGAGCGCAATGGTCGAACGGCGGCCAGACCGAGGACTTCCACCTAGAGGATCGCTTCTTCTACGAGAATTACTCGTGGTGGCGTAAGAAGGCCTCGCTCACGGCCATCCGCTCACGCGAGCTGGAGATGCAGGCGGAGCGGAAGAATTGGCTCGACGAGGCGAGTGATAGCACAACAAGTATGCTCCCGCCCAAGCCGACCATCACACCTGTTAGTCTCGCCACTGCGCGCGCTGTCAACTAGGGCACACAACCCGAGGCTTTCCTTGCACATGAAGTGTCTCCCATGCTGCGTTTTCGCACCGTCAGTCTGCTTCTCTCTCTCTCTCTGTCTCTGTCTTTGTGGTGGTGGTGAGAGCGGTGGGGCGGTACACGCATTCCCTCTCTCTCTTTCCGTAGAAGATTCTTGTTGTTCTTTGCTTTTCCCTTTTAGCGCCTGTGCGAGGACGCTCGAGAAAGGGCGCCACACGCGGGACGGGCTCGGGAAGCGGTGGAAGACAAACCGGGACAAGAACAACAGCAACAGCAACAGCTCTCCCATGTCCTTCCGTACGTGGATCCACCTTTGTAGTGAAATCAAAAAATAACAAAGTAGTGAGTGTGTCACGCCATCTGGTGCGTAGCCCACTCCACATCTTTAGGTGAACTCGGGGTTGAACATGCATTCACTCTACCGTGCGTCTGTACAATGTGCGTGCAGGACTCCCCCAAAGAAAAAAAAAAAAAGAAGTAGACTCGCCACACATGGCATCTACACGAGCGGCAACAGTTTGAATCGCGCGCTCTGTCTGTGTTTCACTTCTGCTTACGATAGCGGCGCTTCGCGCACGCGCATTCCCCGTAGGAGAACAGAAGCGAACGTCCATGGTCAGCGGCTTCGCACTGAGCGCCTTTGTCCTAGGTGTGTGTCGCGGCCACTCTTCTCTCGTATTGCACCTCCATCGCCCGTTCTCGACCGCCGGGATGCGCGAGTGTGGTGCGACAGCCACAACGCGTGTGGCACCGATGTGAACGGATGTGATGCGCGCGGCCCACAGCGCCTACGTCACCTTGTCTTCTTCCTTATCCGCGATTGTCTGCCTCATTCTCTTGTTTTGTCTCACATTCGTTTTCCAGTCAAAAGGGCTCTTGTGCGTCCACAGCGGTGACTCTGATCCATTTTCAACTAGACGTGTTGTTGTTGTTTTTTCCGCTCTGCTTTTCGGAGTCGTGACCATTCAACGGTCTCATACCTACATAGAGAGAGAGAAGAGACAAGTATACACATAACGGGTATTTCCGAAAAAAACAACAACAACTATAGAGTCATTACATTCCTGATGCACGGATCAACACTCGTCGAGCGGAAGGATCGCTCTCGCCTATTGAGTCAATCTCGTCCGCGCGAATTCTACGAAGATAGCCCGTCGTCCTCTTCGTCGGCGTCTGCACCAACGTCAACAAGACCGTCCCCACAGCGCAGAGCTGCCAATGATCAGTGCTCAGAGGCGATTCAGTATCCTTCTGTGTCGGACCAGCGTACCGCGTCGGCAGCGCTTCCCTCTACGTGCATATCGGCTACGTCGATGCCCACCTCGGCAGATTCGCTTCGTCGGCGTCACAGTGCGTTCACAGCCCTCGCTACTTCCCACACGTCCGCGCGACCGCCATCGCGCGGTCCTGTCCCACGCTTAGCCTCACTGATCCCTCGCGCACTCGTGCGGCAGCGCTGCCAAGACGAGCGCGACACATCGGACAGTATGGGTGTCAACGCGCCGGCTCAGACACTGTCAGCAATGGTCGTCGAGACCGGCCGTCGCGCCATGGAGGACGAGGTCCTGCACTGGCGCCATCGATGCCGAGCGCTAGAGTCTGAACTAGTGGCGACTGTAGCAGCGCTCGACACGGCGCGCGGCGCTCTCACTCAGCTGCAGCGAACGGCTGCGGTTTGCCACACTGGGACGGCCACGTCATCGCCCCACGTGTTGTCCTCGTTGGGACCGGGTGCGGACGAGGCGACCGTGATGGAGGCGCGACGGTGGCGTGCGATGGCCAACGCCTTTCTCTCAAGCCGCCCGGATGCCGAACGGACCGCGAGCGCGGTGCTGAGCGAGCAGACGTCTACAGGCGCCACCACTGCACCGACGCGGACCTCACCGCAACCACCACTTAGTCCGGAGTCGCCCTTGGCGCCGTCCCTCTTTAGCGTGGAGCGTGAGCGGACGCCCTACGGAAGGCAGGACTTGGCAGCACACAGCCTGTCCCCACCAACGCCTGCGTATCCAGTTTGCGAGCGGCTGTTATCGGCGGGTTCACCCTCACTCACACCGCCCGCGCCGTTCGCATCGGATGCGAGCTCTAACCAGATCAACCGAGCACGTGAAATCAAGGCGACCGAAGAAGCAGCACCACTGGCGAATATGGAGGCCGCTGAGGCAGCAGCGTGTACCACCTCGGCGTCATCCTCACCAGACAGCCAGGCGCTGCGTTACGATGCAACAGACGCGCCTAGCCCGGCGCCGGCATCTGGCGCATCTCTCGTCTTGTCGGCGACCGAACAGGAGAAGGCCAAGGCGGCGCTCGCGTCTATTCAGCGTTCGCAAGGCGCGGTCGCACCAACGCCAACGAAGCACCCAACACCGTCGACAAGTCCCCTTGAAGGTCCAGCGGACGCTGGTGTGCGGCGCGTGGAGGCGGAGCTCAGTGCCTTGCGCATGGAGCGCGACACGTTGGAGACAACGCTCCTCAGCACACAAGAGCAGCTAATACGTCTGCAGGAGGAAGCACGCGCGGCGGCTTCTCCATCGCCACCGACGCAGCCTCCCTCGCGGGTGTTTGCCACCACAGAACAAGCGTCGGCGTTGGTGCGGCGGTTGCGTCACGCGACTTGGGGAGCCTCAGACGATCAAAAGGACAGTGTCGACGCGGACGAGCGCGAGGTCGAGTCCTGTGACGCGCCAGCATGTTGGGACATCATTGTCCATGAAATGGAAAGGCTCATCGAGGGGACGGAGAAACAGCGGATGCAGCTACTCGAGGTCAAGGAAGAGCTGCACATTGTGCGTGAGGACCGCAACGAACTCATGGGACAGCAGTCGGAACCTGTGCGCCGCCTTCAAGAGCGTCTGCTGGAGCGCGAGCAGGCCAATGTGCGTCTAATGGAAGAGCTGGCCGAGCGCGAGCAGACAATCAGCGCTCTCGCGCACGCCAAGACAGAACTGGAAGACGCGTTTCGTCTTTACCGTGCCGAGCACGACACGTTCCAACTTGACCGTCTGAAAGAGGAGCTCGTTACCGCCAAGCAAGCACTGCAGATCAAGGAAACGGCGCTGCGCATCGCTTTACGTGAATCCATCCAAGACACTCTCGAGTGCACCGATGCAGCTGCTGCCGGCACGACACGGCCTTCAGGGCGCTCGTCTCCGCTACGCGTGGATCGCGGCAGGGGCAGCGCGGGTCCCACCTCGGTCTCTTCGCCGCAGCCGCAGCCGCAGCCGACGACTAGCACCACCGCGTGGTCTCCAGAGCCACGCCCGCTCCGCGAACGGGTCAGCCCCAACGTGCCGACGTCCAACGACTCCGCACCGTCACGCGAAGGGAGCGAAAACCGCGGGCGGTCAGTATCGCTTGGGGGCTCCACAAAAGGCGCTGCCGCGGCTCTTCGCAGTCTCGCCATCCTCCTTTCCACGCCGACGGCTCTTGATGCGGCGGAGAAGGCGGGATTTTCGCGTGTGCAGCGCGACACATTGGAGGGGTCGCACACACGACTGAGTGCTAATGGCGGTGGCGATCGCCGTGCCGGTAGCAGCACCCCTACACACCACAACACCAGTCATCGTAGTGGCGCCGGTGCCAGCGAACATTCGCCCGTCTCCAGCCTGGAGGGGTCGAGAGGGTCGTCTGCCTTGACTGGTGGAGGGCCGCGACGCACCATCCGTACCGCAGACGCAGACGTCATGTCTCGGCATCGAGAGCTCTGGCGCCAGCACGAGGCTCAGTACCACGGTGAAGGACGGCGTGGCGGTGCGTTGAGCCCACACTGACGGCCGACGGCTTCTCACAATACGGATGTGTGAAGAGTGTGTCACGTTTTCCTATCTTCTCTCCCTTTTCCGATGTGTGTGTGTGTGTGTGTGCTCGTTGTTTCGTGTTACTTTTCGTTTTTGTTTCGCTCTCCATAGATGCGTAGGTCACCGGGCGTGATGCTGTGTGTGTGGCACGAAGAATGTCATGTCTCGTTCCATCAAGCGACGTCATCCGCAGCGAAAGAAACGGTGTTTGCGTTGTGCGTGACGACACGACACCACATCACGAGGCGAGTCCTCGCCTCACACCAGGGTAGGCTCATCCACTCTTCACGCGCCACGGACGGACGAGTAAGGGGATCCACTTGGCATCAACGCGATGGGACTTACGTATGTGGCGAGTGTGAGCCCGTGTACCCGTCTTGCTTTCCTCTCGCTCCCACGAAGAGGGCACACTCCCGTGCCTGCGCTTTTTTTTTCCTTCATATGAACATCCTCCACTCACTGATGCCGCGACCCTCCTGCTCTGCGTCTTCTCGGTTTTACGTACGTGAGTGACGTGCGCCGTTCCTCTTCTCTTCGCTGTCGCACATCACTATTAGTGTCGGTGTCGGAAGCGCTGCACGTTTACTTTTTCCTATTTGCTTTTTGTTTTTATCCCTCCTCCAGAGGTGAGTCGTTTCACCTCTCCCCATTTAGCTGCACGTGAACTGAAACACGCCGGAGAGAGAGATACGTACACGCATATACACACATACACATTGCACCCTTTGTTTTCCTTTGTTCTTGACAGGCCTCGTCATGTGGCGGTTGTCTCGCGTTTTATGCCACAACCGCAACGATAAGGCACGCATGAGCCACAACTTCGCCTCGGACACGCTGAGTAGAGTCTACCGTGATGCCGTATACGCCCCGCAGGCACGACACCAGAGCCACCCGCTCTTTCCGGAGTGGGGTCCCGTTGATCCTAAACAGGATGTGACCAACCACGTGGGAAATTTGGGCGTTATGAGCGCGGCTGCTGCTGCACTGCGACAAAGTGAGGCGAGCCAGACAGCGCACGACACCGCCACCGACGTCAAGGATGTGGCGCAGTCCCATGCTCACGTACACGCCGCGAATCACTCACATGACCACGGACGGCAGCCACCGGACGGCGCGCCAGCCAAGCCCGTTGTTTCCCCCTTCGAGAACATGAGTGATGCCTCCACTGCAGCGGCGACGTCAGTAACCGGTCGGGCCACTGCCTCCGCAATCGAGCGGCTGCGTGGGTCTACTCACCGAAGCGAGACCGCCACTTCCACCGGCGGCACGAAAACGGGAGCCGCAAGCGCGCCTCGACGTTCGCAGAGCGCTAGCGGAGCAAGCAGGCACAGTGGCGTCCAAAAAGAAATCCTCGTGCTCTATCGACGCTCTCTCCGTGAGACGCTTCGCATGCGGGATGTGCAGACCCAGAAGAACCTTCAGGCTTTCATTCATGATGAGTATGCCAAAAACATGGACGTCCCGCGGAAGCACATCACCAAGATCGAATGGCACATCAACTACGCTAAGCGGAAGTTGGAGGACTTGCAGGCGATGAGCCCGTCGACCCGTTTCAGTATTCGTGACTGACGTCAACGCGAGGCTGTGCTCATTCGATCATGCTCTTACACCAGCTTGGTTCAATATTTCTCCGATTTCATGTATCCGCTCTGTTGACCACCGTCTCCCTGGGCAGATGTACACCTGACGTACGCCTTCTATATCCATCCCCAGGAGTCACCACGCGCAGAATAACCAGCGCCAAAGGAACTCCACACAACGTCTTTGCTTTTTCTGCCTAGTGTTTGCCGCTGCCTCAACCCTGTACACGCTTCAAATCGCATACACACCCACACTGGCGTCTCCTTCTCGGTGTGTCTTCTCGAGTAACACTGCGACGCCGGTGCACGCAGTCAATGGCATCGTTGAGGACGCAGACCCTCGAGGAAAGCCATCGTTGACACCGTTTGGTGAGCTCACTTGAGCGCCACTCCTCCGACCACAGGCACGACTGCACGCCAATACCCACGTGGGCGCCGGTTATCTCGATGAGCCGCGAGCCCCCTTGCACCACGTCTTCTTGCCCATACCCTCCCCGTCGCCAACCCCGCTCGCTCCACCTTTTCCCCTCTCTCCCGCGCGCCAGCCTAACCCTCCACGCGCAACCACCGCTACCGCAGCACGCTATACCTCCCACCACCACCGCCCGCTCACAGCCATGTACCACGCCGCCTCCATCGAGTCCCGCCGCGCCGACTGCGCGCGCCTGCTGGCCAAGTACCCCGGTGCGGTCCCCGTCGTGGCGCAGGCCAGCGACGCCAAGAGCAAGCCCGCCTTCGTCGCGCTCCCGCGCAGCGCCACCGTCGCCGACCTGGAGCGCGCCGTGCGTGACGCCGCCAGCCTGAGCCGCAAGAGCGTCACGCTGCTCATCGACGACTGCGCACCCGCCACCACCACCACGCTCGGCGACCTGCACGAGGCCTGCAGGGCGGACGACGGCTTCCTCTACGTGGCCTACGCACCGGAGAAGCGTCTCGGTCACACAATCTCCGCGGGTATGTGCAACATCGCCGTGGGCACGGACTAAGCGGTGCGTCGTGCCCAGCAGCGGTCACCTGACATGTGTGCGCAAGCCACTCACGGGGCAGCACTCAACAGAGGCGGGTCGCTTCGTCCGCAGCTGCGCTGCGCCTCCCCCCGGCATATCCTTTCTCCCTTTTCTCTCGCGCGGCAGAGCCGCCCATGTGCACAGTCCCGCCGCCTCTCGTTTTCCCTTTGTTTTCCCTTTGTTTCCCCTCTCGCTCTCCAACATCGCGCCGTCCCGTGACCTCCACCCCACGCATGTGCAAAGAGGCACGCTTCACTCGTAGTTTAACACAAGAACCAGCACCACACCTACACACACGCGCCACCGAG